>CM047807.1:31313238-31606886 GCA_026214975.1 Gentiana macrophylla
TGAAATTCCCGGAATAGTAAAGTTAAATGATGAAATGGACTAAAATATGGGATTATAGTCAAATTACCCTTAATCATAAAACACTTGGGGTGTGACCGTCTCGAGGAAATTTTATAATACAACGGTTGTATCAGTAGACATACATTACAGCCAATTAATTTTTAATCTCTCACATGATAAATCTGTATTATGTGAAGAGATTAAAAATTAGAGGCTCTAATGTATGTCTACTTTATCGACATTCCTACAATCATTCTTGTATAAAATCTCTCCTTATTCGAGTCATCGGTATTTGACCATCTTAGTGGTTGCACTTATATGTGATATGATCATATAGGACGCGGGCGGATTCAACATGATGATCTCATAGTAAGTTAATGACAAGTGAATCTCATTGAATCACAATGTCTGACGATTTATGGATTCAATCTTAATCGTCTTATAAAAAAATAAAATAAAAATTTAATCATGGTGTAGTTTAGAGGCTCCACCGTGGATATAAATGGAGGAGAGAGTTATTATCTGGCAGTTATTAGGGAGTGATCTAAAATGGATGGATGTGAAGATCCAACTCACCCTACACACCTCTACAGTGTGTGAAAGATGGTGAGTTGAATACATTACGTCCATCTGGCAGTATCATTCTTAAAATAACATTTCAGATCATAATTTCTCTCCAAATGGAAAAGCATGAAACTCAAAATGTATTCTAGATGTGAGGTGGGGCGGGGAGGGGGAGCTCAACCGGAGTTGCTTAAAAGTATAAAAATGCAACTAATTTACTTTACAAAACAATATTGAAGCAATCACGATTAAATACCTTATGATGAAACATGTTGATGGCAAACATGTTCGATTAAGTAACTTCTAATGAAGCATATCGATCACAAACATATATGTATCATCATAATTATTGATACTAACGGTTATTTATACTGATTGAATATGATAAAAGTCTTCATGATTAAATGATAAATATAAATCGTTATATTCATGATTGTGACGAACGATCGCTGGGCTTGTATCGTTAATCTTCCGTCTTTCTATTTATTTTTTGGGTAGAATATAATGGAAAGCCAAGACGCTGGATTCTTTTGACAAAATGCCAAACCCAAATAATATCATCCAAGAAAATTACAATTAAAAATAATTAATAAAAAAAAAACAGTCGCCTCATGGATCACGAGCTCAGGAAAAAAAACATCAATAAGATGACTCTTCCGCACCAAACAAAATCCAACAAACTGTAATTTCCACAAATTCTCCACACTCACACTTTTTTCCGTAAGAAGAAAAAGAAAAACTCCGATTGAACTCAATTTTCCCAATGGCAATCTCTTTGCAATTCGCTCGTCTCTCAGCCACTCCCTCGGCGGACCTCTCGTTGCCGGCGGAGTCGAGGATATTTCGCTTCAGGAAACCTTTCTCTGTTCGATGTTCTGCTGCTGGAGAAGCTCCATCGTCGTCTGTGAGTGTTGACTCGGAGTTTGACACGAAGAAGTTCAGGCATGACTTGACTAGAAGCGAGATGTACAACCGCAAAGGATTTGGTCATAAAGAGGAAACACTTGAACTGATGAATCAAGAGTATACAAGTATGCTGTGTTTTAGTACATTTGTGTTCAGTTTTCTTGCATTTTAGCTTGTTGACTCTTTCAATTTTGTCTTTTGAGCTTTTATCTACCGATTTATAGCTATAAATAAAGACGTTTGTTTAGTTTTATTTTATTTTTTATAACATTTGCTGATCGATAAATCAAGTGCAGAGCTACTATAACTGCATTTTTGTTATTTTCTTGAGAGGAATAAGCTCTCCTGTAGGTGGAGTTAGAGGACATCTTATTTAAGTCGAGAAAATGTTTGATCGTTTACTTTGTTTTAAGCAAGGTTGTACTCTCAAGTATTATTTTTAACTGCTTGCTATGTTTTTGTGTTGATTCTGTTTTTGCATCTCATTGTTGTATGTTTGTTAATTGGATTGCACTTGGTTTTTTCGGTTCTGTTGGTGCATTTCAGGTGACATTATGAAGGTTTTGAAGGAAAATGGATACCAATACACTTGGGAAATGTAACTGTCAAACTTGCTGAGGCATATGGGTTCTGCTGGGGTGTTGAGCGCGCTGTTCAGATTGCTTATGAAGCCAGAAAACAATTTCCAACCGAGAGGATTTGGATCACTAACGAGATTATTCACAATCCAACTGTTAACCAGGTTAATAAAAAAGAAAATATCATGTTGATTTATGATTTGTATAATAAGCAGTTGTAGGAGGCTAAATCCTATCACACAGTGTCATTTGGTTGTTAAAATCTCAAATGTTTGTGTTTTGCTAGAGGCTGGAGGACATGGAAGTGAAGGAAATTCCTAAGGAGGAAGGAAAGAAACAATTTGATGTCGTGGAGAAGGGTGACGTTGTGGTCTTGCCTGCTTTCGGGGCTGGTCTAGATGAGATGTTAACTTTGAGTGATAAAAAGGTTCAGATAGTTGACACTACTTGCCCATGGGTGTCTAAGGTAAAGTCTACCGATTGGTTTCACATGTCAACTTAGCTTATTATTATGACCTAAGGGATCACATAACAAATACATGGATTATATGGTTTACCTTTTCTTGTGTAAGCATGGAAATATGTATACTCACATATGGTCTTTGTTTCTCTGAAGGTTTGGACTAGCGTTGAGAAACATAAGAAAGGCGACTATACTTCTATCATCCATGGCAAATACAATCATGAGGAGACAGTTGCCACCTCATCTTTTGCAGGAAAATATATCGTTGTAAAAAACATGAAAGAGGTATATTCCAATTTGCACTCTGGCACTAATTTCTGAAATTCTCATGCTACTTCTTTGTTCTAGAACAGCAAATACACTTTAAATATCTTGGGGTTTTTATGTAGTAATTTTTTACTATTGACCCAGGCAACATATGTTTGTGACTATATTCTGGGAGGTCAACTAGATGGATCTAGCTCAACCAAAGAGGCATTTTTGGAGGTGCAGATTTATTACGGATCCTCACTCTGTCGCACACGTATTCACTCTGTGGAATTACTTTTTGTCAGTTGCATTTAAATTTTTCTTGGGTGTTTGCAGAAGTTCAAGTATGCAGTATCTAAGGGTTTTGATCCAGACACTGACCTCATAAAAGTTGGTGTTGCAAATCAAACAACGATGTTGAAGGGCGAAACAGAGGAGATTGGTTAGTTGATCTTTATGTGGTTATTCTATTTCCTTATAAAGAGAGATAGATCATTATTGACCTAAGTTTTGAACTGTGTACTGTAGGTAAACTAGCTGAACGGACTATGATGCAAAAGTATGGAGTAGAAAATATCAACGAACACTTCATGAGTTTCAACACTATATGTGATGCAACACAGGTAACTGTTTTGACTGACCACTTTTTGGACAATAGTTCCGTGAATTATTTTAGTATGGAAACCATGAACATCGGAGAGACCTTGTTTCTTTTGCATGGTTTTATTTACTTTGATAATCTAAAGATGTTTTTCCGGTTAAGTAGTGCTATTCCTTTCCCCTTAACTTTTTTCTCCCCATTTTTGTTCTTCAAATCCTGATGACCCCACAATACATGCAGGACCTCATTTCTAAAGCTCCGTAACCAACCCAATCCATACAAATTGCTCCTTTCTGTAGGAACTCTATACATTACACATCTTGAAAAACAAAGAATAATAAGACAATCCAACATGTGATTTGTTTCCTTCTTATTCTCACTTTGTTTTCCAACTTTCTGTGGGAACTCTATACATTACACATCTTGAAAAACAAAGAATAATAAGACAATTCAACGTGTGATTTGTTTCCTTCTTATTCTCACTTTGTTTTCAACTGATGTTTTGTTCGAGATCAAGTTAAAAGGTTTATTGGAGTTAGAACACAACTTAGTCGCTGCAGTTATTTTGTCATGAACTACCTTGTAGGGTCAAACTGAGAATGTTGATTTTGCATATTAACCAAGACGCCCTGCATTTCTCTCTGTGTATGAATTCTATGATTCAGAGTATCCTTTCCTATTTGATCCCTTTGAATTCCATATTCGAAGTTGCGATCGGATCGATTCATTAAAAAGAATCGATTCCATACATTTCTTATGTACCCATAGGTACTATATTGGATTTGAATCAGATTTCGGATCAATCTATATTGATTGACTGCCCCCATTCTGTTGTTGCTAGCAAATACCACTATTTTTGGTTGTGAATCTTCCAAATCATTCCCGCAGGAGATCCGGACCCATTTTTTTCTGATCCTTCGATAAAAGGATTCATTCTCTTCATAAAAAATAGGAGCAGAGTAGGGTAGTTGGTCAAAAGATCTTGGATGCCTCTGTATCATAAATGTTCTAGATAAGAAATGAACTACAAAGAAATATGAAATGAAACACCTCAAAAATAGTGCCAAGTTCTTCTCCTTGTTTCTTCGATGGTAAAGAATTCTTTCCACTAATAATATGGATGGCACTTCTCTTTTAGTTGCCCATTTCCTTTTCGGAATAAATTAGTTTTTGTAGTATTTTGGCTAGAGGAAACCTGCAAGACTGTGAGGCAAGCAATAGGGGAAAAATCTTTTGGTAGAAGGGAATGTATTTGAAAGCTCATCTCACTATGATCTGAAAGGAAAACGCTTGCCAGGAGTTCATTTTGAAGAGGGTAATTCGTATACATGAGTTTATCCATCTTGAATCCCACATGGATTTTCTCAAATTTTTAACATTATGAGCCTACTTGAGAAATTTAGGGCAAACTTAAAACACAAAGAAGTCCTCATCTTCTTATTTTGCACCATGATATTTGCTAACATGCAGACCCGATTAAAGATATTCCTGTTTAGAGCTAAAACGCGTTTCCAAAAACCCGTTTGAATGCTTTTCCCTAATTTTGAAGTTCTTGACATGTATCAGGAGAGGCAAGATGCTATGTATAAGCTGGTTGTGAAACCGTGGATCTTATGCTAGTAATCGGAGGTTGGAACTCAAGCAACACATCACATCTGCAGGAGATAGCTGAGGATCGTGGAATCCCATCATATTGGATTGATAGTGAGAAGAGAATTGGCCCTGGAAATAAAATAAGCTACAAATTAATGGTGCGTATGCACGTGTCTTCCATATCACGATTGCTGCTAGTTTTGCATATTTGTTTCTCACTCTTAGAATATTTGTGTTTTTCAACAGCATGGCGAGTTGGTTGAGAAAGAGAATTGGCTACCCAAAGGTCCTATCACCATAGGGGTGACTTCTGGTGCATCTACTCCTGATAAGGTGACGATCTTTTACTTTGCTTTTTCTTGTTTAAATACACACACACACACACACACACACACACACACACTCGTTACACTTTCATCTGAATTCATGGTTATGTATTACTAGGTTATTGTTCACAGATCAATGGTTCACTAGTGTGTAGTAACATAATGCCGTGACCATATTATTTCGTTGTAATAATGAGGTAAAAAAACGCAGCGTGTTTGTACAGGCCGTGGAAGATGTCCTCAACAAGGTTTTGACCTTAAACGTGAAGAAGCCTTGCAACTGGCTTAAACGATTCTAAACCAAAATCATGTTTTGTTGTACTATGTATGCCTCATTCTGAAAATTTTAGCTTTAAGTGAGATTGATTACCCCACAGTTCGTGGTGGGTGGTAGATGTATTTGTATAGCAATACGTTATGGTACCCTTTTGGTTGTATAATAGGAACCAGAAACAGTCACGAAAGACATGGAGAGGGTATTAGAATGTATATGTTATGTGTAGAATAAATTCCAAAGCCAAACAGTGGAGTTAAAATACTTATATATTATGAGAATGCCCATTTATCTTTAACATATGAAGTGAAATTTCCTGGTATATATTGAATTTTGATCTTAAAATAAAATGTGATGAAAATGATGTGATGTTTATTAGTCTACATCAAAATTCCTATTATATAATTCCTCATCTCTCATATAATATAAATATATGTATCAAATTCTACTACATTTCCTTCTTTCCAAGTTAATGAAGAGATAGTTTGCTGTTTTATTGCAAAGTCATAAGGAGGGTTGTTGTTGTTGTTGAGGTTCTGCTTGACCTCCCCATTCTTTCACACGTCCCTCTGCTTGAATAGCCTGCATTTAATACACTTATCATTCAATTTGTGAATCTATATCAATAAGTATAATATATTGTATAATTAATGATTTCACATGATTTTGATGCATTTCTGTGTTTATATACGATCGTGCACTGTCGCTACCATAGAACTCGGGCCTAGCGACTACTCTTGAAGTATAATGATCTACAATAACTATTTGCGCCATCGTCGGTGTTTGACCCAAAATGGTTAACCTAGATTCTTAATACGACATTACATTCTCTCCTCCCTCTTAAGGAAGGCGTGTCTTGCTAGGATCCTAAAAGATGAATCTAGAGGTGGGTTCCACGATCTTTAATGGTGTAATGACTTGGTTTTATCCCAGTAGTCGGTTCGTCTGGCACTAACTGTAATTTAGAGAGTGGCCCCAACCATCTCTAATGGTGTAGAACATACTGATTTAAATCCCAGTGGCCAGGTTCGATACCACATGTAATCTAGAGGTGACCCTAACCATTTCAATGGTGTAATGACAGTTTAAATCGATCTGATTATCTTTCTCGATACCACCGCAACGCTCTGGAAACTAGAGCTCAGCGATCTTTATCTGAAGTCGTAATGAATTCGATGCTTACATAGGTAATCGTCCTCGTTTGGTTGGCCTAAAGGCTCTGATAACACATGCAACGTCCCAAAACTCGGGCCTATCAATGCTACTTGAGCCATAATGATTCAAATCACTACTTAGGCTCATCGTCCTCGTTCGACCTAAAATGGTTAGTCCATGTTACCAATTCTATTATGTTTCAACCTTCCAACCTCATATTATAACATTTTTTCTCACTTTTTCAACATAAGACAATACAAAACGTACCTCTTTTTGCCAATTAGTCCTCATGATAATGACAAGCAAGACTAATGTTTGAAGTAAGCTACCACCAAGCATACCCCACCAGATCCCTTTGACTCCAAGTTTTAGGACATAACCAAGCACTGCCCCCATTGGTAGCCCAATTATATAATAGCAAACCAGGTTCAGCATTGCCACCGAAAATTGCCATCCTGCCCCCACTGCCACACCTACCCAAAACCATTTAATCATTTTTTTTAATTAAATTATTAAATACAACCCAATCATTTTTTATCTCTCCTCTTCTTAGGTAAACCAACCGTTTTAGTAATTAAAAAAAAAAATGAAAGTAGGCCGAATCGCGCTATATCGATTACTTAGTGAGTCGAGTTTGATCTTGTTTTTTATGGATTTCGATCGAGCTTGAGAGTCGAGTTTTAAGCCGGATTTTTTAGTCGAGTCGAGCTCGAAGCGCGAGGAATATCAACTCGACTCAACTCAACTCATTTCGATTACCCCTGGTTGAAAGGAAAGGAGAAAACATACCATGGAAAACTGGCTGAATGCTATTGAGGAGTATGGTTGCTGCAAGAAGGTAAGCCAAATCCGAAGCCATTCGGCTTACTTGTGGCCCGTCCGAGAACAATATCGGAAATTTATTTCTAGTGAAAACAATTACGATTGCAAAAACCGCGCCTATAACTGCAGACATCGCCACGTTTACTACGACCGAAAATTTTGCTCCATTCGAGTTTGCGGCTCCCAGTTCATTCGACACTCTCACACTGCAAAATGTGAATCTTTATAGTCGTTTTTGTAATAGATTAGCTAGATACAGTACAGAACATGAAATGCTAAACCTGACTGATGCGTTGAAGCCGAGTGCAACCATCAATGTCCATAGTTGCAACAACAAACTGCCATAAGATGATTCGGGATTAAAGAAACGTACCGATAGTAAATCGATAATTAAAAAGCTAGAAAACAAGGTAATAGGGGAACTCGGTGAGGGATTGTTTACGTATGAGGGGTACGTTTAGATGATGATTTTAGGGCTTATCCACCCGGTTTTAGAGCTGAATATGAGGTAGTAGTCGGGATACATCAAAGTAAGTACGGGGGGATACCGATCGAGGAATATCCAACTTTTTAGGAAATGATCGGGATATACAAAAGAAGAAAGGGATTCCGGTGGGAAAATGGTTTTTATCTGTCTGAAAGATAGATAGGGTATGGTTTCTTAATTAGTAGGTGACGTCTGTACCCTTTCGTCTTAGTGAATTTCCCCATTAGGGTTTTGCTCCTAAGAGGTTTTAACGGGGCAAAGTATAGGTGTTGCATGAGGGCGTTATAGACATTGAAATGACAGGTTGGTTCGCTTTTTGTACTTTCTATTCAATAAAAACAAGGATATTGGTTTGATGGATTGACAAAAATAACCCTTATAGAAATACAGAATGTTATTGTTCGATTGACAAAATTACCCTTATAAGGAGATACAGAATATTGTACAACTCACCAGATTGAAACTGCATCAATTGAGTTAGTAGCATCTTTCAAGCCTCCTACCATCAGTATAACAGCTGTGAAGTACCAAACTTCCAGGCTGCCACACAAAAAAGAAATAAAAATAAAATAAAACATAAACCATATCACAATTTTTTGTAATAATATACTTTTTTTTTTCTTTTCCTTTTTCATGTTAAAACGATTTCATTTTGCTGTTAAAAAAATGCTTAAAATTACACTTGTACCCCCGGCGACCCCGATTTCTACTTGTTCTTTTTAGTACTGCTTACTTACTCACCACAACATTACAGCAGAGGCAAGAGAGAGCTTAACAAAGCCCTTCAAATTCTTGAAAGCCAACCAAGAAAAACCATTCCAAGAAGAACCCTTAAACCGTCCCGAAACCACATAGAAAACTTGCGCGACAATCAAACACCACCACGAAATGTTTCCGGCTATCGCAGCACCGACCAACCCTTTATTCAACACATCTAAAAACACCCAACTCAACAAAACATGAAGTCCTAAAGCGCACACCGACAACACCGTCATCACCCAAACTTTGCTCTGTGAGAGCAGAAACTTCTGTATGGGAAAATTCATCGCATAGGAAAACAACTGTGGAAGCGTCCATAACGCGTATTTCCCTGCCATGTGGGCGATATCGTGATCTTGTTGCAAGAGGATTAACAATGGTGAGGTGAAGATATATATAGGTGTTAATAACAAAGCACTGAATCCAGTTATAATCCATGATCTCTGTAAGTATATTCCTAGCATCCCGAATTCTTCCGCTCCAACCGCTTGACCGCATAGCGTTTCGAGTGCACTCCCCATTCCCAACTGTTTACAAAATACACATAAAAAACATGCATCCTAACATACATACATATACATACATATACATACATACCATGATTCCATAGACAAAGCCATCCACAACATTCTGTACTTCTGAAACCGCAGCAAACTCGGTATCTCCGAGATGACCGACGAACGAGGCCGTGAATTGAAATCCATGGAGAACTGTGTAACTGCAGTGAGAATGGCTGGAAGTGCTATATGCCATGTCTTCTTTAACTCTACCCACAACTTTTTACCAAACTTGCCCTTGTTTACAACAAGGTTAATATCATCGTCTGAACCCTTTTTGGTCTTTTCACAAGAAAGCTTTTTTACTCCATTTTCATGTGTTTCTGAGTAAAGGGTAGTCATTTGTTCTTGGAATTCATTCGATCATGGGTTGACTAAATTATAGGGAAATATATAGGACTATTTTTTTTCAAGAGGAAGCACAAATAGGGTAGGGAGGCAAATATAAAATTCAAGGGGACAAACGATATGCTTTGTACGTATATTAGTGTAATTTTTAGGATCAAGAGAGACAATTGACTTCTTTGGTTGTACAGAAATTCGCCACTAAACACAAAGTATATGCAGTGTTGTACCAAATTATTAATAGCCTGAAAAGAAAATTAGTGTTTTTTTTTTGCTGTAAAGGTCAAAGATGTCTCTGTCTTTAAAGAAACCAAATTTTGCTATAATTGGATAATATTGATCAAGTAATTACAGAACAAGTTTACTGAAAGTGTGGATATTAATTTTATTTTGAGAGAATATAATGCACATTTAGCTTTTTGGCTAGCACTCGATTTCGGGTCATCTTCAACACGCAGGTCGTTCGCTAGGCCCCATTCAGACTCAGCAAACATCGTCTCAGTTCGGCACTGGCCGTTTCGTCGATCTAATGACTTGCTCATCCTGATCGCTCATGAACAAGAAGAATAGATCGTCTCCGAACTCAAAATGCAGTTGCAACACATTAATGGGCATGATCCCACGATTGATCTCAATTAACTGTCATGATCCCATGATTGATTACATCCCATAATTTCAGCCTAATTTAGCCATAACGGACAAGTACGTAGGGAGTCTCAACCACACACTCATAAATCATCAACAAGTCTCCATTTCACTTGGTTGGATATCTTAAAAAAAGATCCAATTACTATACCCGTAATTATACCCGGACTATTTCTAAACATATTCACTATTATACCATAATTCTTCTCGTCCTATGCTTGTCAAAAACAAAAAACAAATAAAACCGTAAACTTTATATATTGACAAAAATCAATAAATTAAACAACAAGACCAACAATGTAAACTTCAAAAATGGAAAACAAAGATTAAATGATGCATGCAAAATATTAATATGGACCATAAATGTGGTTCATGATCAAATGCTAATAAAAGAAAAAGAAAAAGGGGAGAATAATGAATACTATATATAGGAAGAAATATTTGTTAGGTGCCCAACAAATTGATGTACAAATCTTGTAGGAGCAGTTTTGGTTTGGTGAAAGTTCCTTTGACAACTTTATCATATCAAATATTTAATAGTTACAAAAATGGAAACTTTCAAAAATGAGGGCCAAATGATTTTTTGTTTTGTTTTGTTTTGTTTTGCTTGAGCAAGACTTTTGCTAGTGTGAACTTGTGTTTTCTTTCTTGGTGGTTTGTCCTGGGATTGAAAATTAGCAACTAAAGTTTCAAAAAATAAAAAATAAACAAAAACTAGCAACTTATTTGTCCATTATGAATTCGACAAAGTCTCATAACCTACATATATAGTTACTATACTTGGCGGAGGATATAATACAGTAAGAGTAATGGTATGGATAGCTTGATTTGTGTCATAACGAGTGATCTGGCGGTTATTTCTTGAGATTGATAATAATGTGTCTAAATTGATCGGATGTAAATCTAAATGATCATCCGGTGCAGATCATCGTTGTGTCATTACTCGTTAATAATCAACCGTTGTGTCAGATGTCATTACCCATCTAGAAAAAAAAACATGATTATCTTTCATGAGAAGAAACATCAATATTATTGGCGTTCTTTTTTTCTAGACTCGTCAGTGACAATGACATTTCCTGTTAATAATATCGACGATAGTGGTAAGAACGGAACCAAAAGTTTTACTTAGGATGAGCTAGTTAGATCCTCGGGGGTGAGCTGAATTAATATGATTTGATAATTAAATAGGACTGCACAGATAATTTAGAGTAAATAAATTTTGCTCCGGGATGGGCTTAGCCCCTTAAAAATCATATATAGGTCTTTTGGCCATTTCACACATTTTAAGAAAACCTTATAAATAAGTATAAGTTACTTTTTAATATTTTAATGTAAAATATTGTATTGTTTTCTGTGACTAACTAATAGTATTGCATTGTTTAATGTGAAAGTGAAAACAAAACATTTAATATTGTATTGAAATGTGAGAAGGACTTATATTTTGAGACACCACAAAAAAGTTAAAAATACTTATATTACAGGACGGAGGGAGTATGTTTTTGGCAATTACGACAATTAAATAAGAATGGAGGGACTAATAATTATATCACCAATCTCCAACAACAACAACAAAAAAAAGTTTTATATTCTCTATATATAACACAAGTTTATTTACATTATAAAATCTTAAGGTTGCATTCACAGCTCAATTTCATATGCAGTCATCCCAAACATGAATGTGTACATTTGAGATAGACACACATTCATGAAAATAAATAAACATGGTTATTCGCACCAAATCGAATCTATTTTCCGTGGGGCAACACGATGACATTCGACCTCTCCAAAGTCGAATTTAAGTCCAAAACTCGACTCTGGAGAGGTCGAAGGCAGAATTCGACCTCTGCGAAGTCGAATTTTTCCCCGAAGTGTGGTGCCCCGGTAGATTTATGGTGGTGCCAATATCAAGAGGAGTTATTTTCAGACAATGATCTAATGACAAATGAGGCATAATATGACAAGAACACCAAGCATCAAGAAAAGCATCTTCAATAACCTATGTTTCTCTTCAACAGGTGAGGGATGATGGTAAAAACCATGCGCAAAACCACCGTGAAACGACGTAGGATACATGTAGGGCACCCCAGTAACATTACCTCCATTTGCCTGCAAACCGAAAATGTCTGGAACAATACCGAAAAGAGCAGACATTGTTAAGTTCTCAAACCTCCTCCCAGATGCCATTGGATTAAGTTCGTTCCTACGCGTGTCAACACGTGGAGCTGTACGCGGTGGTCTCTGCCCAACAGGCCGATTCGGTATAGATACTGATTCAGGAAGTACACGAGATCTATGGTCATGATGATTCCCTTTACCCCTGCCAAAGATAGGAACTAATTTATCCTCCTCTACAAGGGCCTTGCATACCGGACATTCCTGAGAATATGAATGAACTCGCAACCATTGGTATAAACAAGGCCAGCAGTAAAGATGGCCACAGAGTGTCACAATTGGATCTTTAGCCAACTCGAAACAGATGTTGCATTCGAAAAAATCAGCTTCGTCGTCGGCTACCTTTGATTCGCATGCAATTCCACAATCGACATCACTGGCCATGGAAGCTGAAAGTGGGAAGTTAGAGCTCTGGCCCACATGTATATATATACGAAAGATAAAAGAGTTGCATAATCCCAATTCCAACCAGATTACATTAACACGGCAACACTCTTTAAACTTAACACCAATTCCAACCAGATCAAACATAAGTTACTTCCAATTTTCCCAAAAGGTAAACGACCGGCAGCTCATCCCTTTGGCCATTGGCATAGAAGCAAAACAAGAGGTCAAACAAAACCTGTTTTCGTGTTTCTTTTGTCAATCTTTTATATTAGTCTGTTAATTAGACCACAAAACAAGGGGTCAAACAAAAATACCTGTTTTCCTGTTGCTTAGGTCAATCTTGAATTTAGTCTGTTTAGCTTGTACATAGCTTCTGTTTTGAAAGTTGATGGCTAAATTTTGAGCTAGACTTAAGAGTTTGAAGACGCTTATGGTAGGCACCCAGCTAACATTAACACCAAAGACCTGACAGACACTAGGAATGCAACCAAAAGGGTACACAACAAAGGGGACTCGAAATGCCTTTCAACCAAATCTAAATCTCTAGAAGTTAAAATATCACACCATCAAGCATTACAGTATTGGAAGCACAAGATAAGATTTTGAATGCTCCTACATATGAATACAGGATGCAACAGACTTATAAATGCCCATAAATATGAATATAGAATGCAACAGACCCAAGTATGAATAAGACCTCCAGGCCCTCTAGGATGGGGCATGGCTGTTACAGAGAGGTTTGCCCTTTGCCATAACATATACGGAAACTTTAACGACGAACAATGAAGTGGTTGAAATCCAAGGCGGAAAGGATACTCTTCTGATCATTAAATTCCCACAATTAACAGAACCCTCTACCACTAAACACTTATACTACCTCTGTCCCAAAATATAAGTCATCCTACACTTTTAGATTTGTCCCACAATATAAGTCATTCTACATTACCAATGCAACATTTATTACTCGTTTCTCTATCTTACCCCTAATTTATTATCCATCCAACCACTTTTCATTACTTAACAACTATTGCATTAATGATAGTCAAGGGGCATTTTAGACATTAACCTTCAAATTTATGACATTCAACTACTTTTTTAATCTGTGTGAAAACCTAACTTATGATTTTGGGACGGATAATAAGTAACTACACACTCCCACCCCATAAACTGCCCAATCACAGACCTTAGCTTAAGGCATTCGTAGTAGAGTCCTGTATCCCTAAAAAAATAGAGGGAAAAATTAAGAACTGAACAATCCTCTGTCCCTAAAATAGGGGGAAAATATATATATATAAAAGACACCAAAGTCCTCTATCCCTAAAATAGTGATTAAACTTAACGATGGCCTAACAAAACAGTTCCATACTTCCATTAGAACCCTTATCATAAATAAAATTTAGGGATGATGAATATATTAAAATAATAAAAAATGTAACGACAACGATAGGGATGGTGCAGTACTGCTGTATGCTGTCTAAAAGTGACCGTAAAAGATGAAAAACATGATTAAGTAGGAATGCATCTACAGAAACAGGGTAATGATCGAAAGCCCTAAAAATACCGCCTTTGCAGCGAAGCTAGCTAGCATATGATAAATGGAAATGAATTAAGGAAAACTCAAAAACTGGAAACAGCCGACTAATGTAGAGCTCAAAAACTAAAAACACCAAACCTCTTCCGGAAGGATCAATCAAAAGAGATCCATAGTAATTCCAAAAACAAAATTAAAAAAAGAGAGCAGGGGAAAGGAAGACAAACCTGATAGGTTTAGGGAAGGATAGGAACGAATACGATACGTAATCCCTCTAGATTCTCGGGTGGTGAAGATGAAGATGAACGCGGGTTTGAAGAATTCTATTTGGTTCTTCCCATCGTATCAAACACACGTGTCCAACAAAAACAATCCATACAATCCTTTTATTCCACGTTTAAGGAAAGTTTACGTGTTTAGACACTCAACTCAAAGGGCAAAAGCCGATATTTTCGCCTGGATGGGGATTTGGGAAAAACAGGTGTGTTGACCTGTTTTTATTTTTATTTAAAATTTGATATAGCTTGAAATTCCGGATTTTGTCCGATGAAAAATTTGAAGCTGTTTTTCTTAGTTTTAGGTGTTTTTAATAAATCAAACTAAAATCCATGTTATGTTGATTGGAAATTATGATCTGATCATCACCATCATTGTTATGTAAAGTATTTTGTTTATTTTTGTTGTCACCAGATTCGCCATTGTGGGTTGGTTAAGATCGCTTTTTGCTTGCAAAAGTACATCATGGTGACTTTGATCCTGGAAAAAGAAAATGGGAGAAAATCGTGGCCTACACTCAATCTCTCACTTAATTAATTACAAACTTGCAGCAAAACTAAAATCCTAGGAAATGAAAACACCCTTTATTCCAAACTTTTTCCAAAACACCCATTGCTTTCTTTACTTTCATTATTATCGCCCGGGTTCTTCTGCCCACGGGTTCTTCTATTCCGACCCCATAAAATGATAAGGAGATTAATTTTAGTGATTAGCGGCCCTGTCTTGTCCGACCCGATAGAATAGTGAGCAGATTAATTATAATGGTTTAACGGCCTCTTAGGTAGGAGAACCAAGTGTCCATAATGAGTCATCATGAATTTAAAACTAAGCTCTCACATGATGTTGCTATGGTGTCGGGATTCGATCGTGATTTCTTGTCTGATGCTGATGTCAATCATATATGCACTTAAAAAACCAACTATCCGATCGCCGTAAAATGTTGACTTGCATAAATTACTTTCATGCGGGTTTCAATATGACAAAGCTGAATCAAACACTTTAAAGGTAAATTATATATACATATATATAGCGCAAGCATTTCCAATTTGAGCTCGAGATGAATTTAAAGAAAGCTTTGAAAACCCAAACTAAGTTGGAATTTTAGATAAGTTTATCGAGTGTAATAGGTTTTTGAAACTTAATTGGAAAATAAAAATAAATTTTAAGATGATAATAACAAAACCTATCATATCTTATGGTTGTTATATGATTATTAAAAAAAAATATTATTGAGTACCAAACAATAAATTTTTATGTATAATATTTAATAGACGACAAAATGAAAGAAAAAAAAACACATACATGTATGTTTATATTAAAAATATATATTTGAACTTGCCCTCAAACACTCATGTAGAGTATCGCACGATTATAGTGAGTTTAATCCTCAAATAGCGTAGACTCTGAGTTCTAGTTATGTTTTGTTTTAACTCAAGCCGATCTCGAACGCTTCACTAGTAACATAACTCGGCTTGCAACTCTACCCTAGTTTACACACCCTAACACAGGCACGTCGCCCTATAATGTAAGTAAAAATAAAATAAAAAAATCCAGGCCTACCCCTTTGTGTTGCCTCTCTCTGTCCTCTTGAATGATGATTCTATCACTATTACATCTCTAATGATGATCTTAATAATTCAATATAAAAATGGTGCATAATAATATATCCGTAGGACAAAGGGATAAAATCATTATTATCAATATTAAAAGAGCCGATGAACATTTGCTTAACATTTTTGATGAAAAATACTGCATATGTGATTCAAAGTATAAAGTGAAACATTTCCAAGTGGATGAAAAGCCACTTTGATATATATGTAAATGAGAAAGAAGCTTACTAATCAAGGATATAGTTTCACATAAGCAAAGAAATAAAAATCAAATTTCAGACAAAAAAAAAAAAAAAAAATTCTATTTTCCTGTCACTGTCCAAACCACCTGGGTGGCTGGGTCACTTTTATCCCAACCATGCATATGGCTGGCTTCAATCAGTACAAACATCCAACAAAAGTAGTCTCAGATGTGCAAGCAATCATCCCAAGTTTCTTCATTCAAGCAAACTGAGGGCCGATAAGCAATCCAACCATAAACCTTCACCAAAGGAAATCAAGCCATCATAACTAAACGATTATGCACCGTGTCTATAGATATATATATATATTACCTACTACCTACCCTACCTACTTCGGAAACCATTTACTTGTATAATTATTTTTAGGTGGAAAAAGCAACCCCCCCTCCTCCCACTAAGGGACATTTCCTAAATTATAGGAAGTTGTCTTACCAAGAGGAGAGCAAAAGCAGCAATCAGCTTTTTTGTTTTGCAAGTAGTTCAATCTCAGCTCCAACTTCAGCAACCTTGACATCTTTAGAATCTTTTGCGGCTCTGGCTATACTTTCTATATCAAAGTCTATTGCTGCCCTTCTTACAAGACCTTCAACCATCTGCAATCCCCGAACGACCATTCAACATTTTCCAACATTTCTTAAGTTCAAAACAATAACAAGACATGCTTGATTCCTTTACGTGCTAAACTGTTTTATTTCCCCTTGTTCTGTTCTTGAATCGCGACTTAATAAGTATAAACAAATACATACCAACGATCCAATGGCAACTAAAGATCGATATTTCGAATCACTTTCAAAGATTTCCTCTTCTGCAATCTTCAGATGAAAAACATGTCAGCAAACAAAATTGCATGCCAAAAGCTCGACAAGATGCTCAAGCCTAAAGGTGCAACAAAAAAATACCTGCAGTGCAGCTGAAAGAACTTGAGCCTGGCCTTCTTCGTCTTTCTTTTCAATCAATAAAACAGCATAGCTAAATTCATGGGAAGTTAGTTTAATGAACAGAAAATCAAAGAGAACTTGGAAGCAACATAGACAAGAGCAAAATATCAACCACGAGGCATGGCAAATGACCAAATAACGACATACTTACTTGAGTAGCAATGTTGAATAAGCAACCTGCACGTTTTTATTTGATGGCAAAGTGTTGCTACAGAACTGATCCAGAATCTATAAGTTCAACAACAACAAACAACAATTCACAACATTTTAAGTTGAGAAAAGTACACCTTACAAATATTACTGGATGCATAAGTAAAAGTGCAATTAATACTTGATACGTAAGTGTACAAATGAATTTTATGATATACGCATTATATACAGACCTCAGCACGATGTTTTTGTAACCAGTCATGGAAGATAGAATGCTTGAAAAGATTATTCACAGCACGGATCGTAGTCAAAAGATTGGCAGGAAGAGGTGGAACGGCTGTAACCTTCTTCGTCAACTCCAAAAGCACATCTGACAAATTCAGGATCAATATCACAAGATGGACTTTTATGAAGATTGACTATGTATTTTACATGGAGGTTTCCCAGACAATCAAGCAGCTGGATTTGGTTTACAAGCTTGAAGCAACAAAATCGTAAATCTGTTTTTATAATGAACATGTATCTTCATGATAATGCATAACAAAAAAAATGGTTATAAGTAATACCGTCATTGTCACTCAAATGTTTCAGAAGTTTCGTTGCGCCATCAGGGTGCAGTATAATCATCCTCAGTAGATCCACGACTGAGCAGCAAATACAAAAAGAAGAATTAAGACAAGTTATAAACATCACATCAGGTGTTGCAGACACACACACCGATACACAGAAAGCAATCTTTTTTAGTACTTTATGTCGTGTGATCTAGACGCAAGGAAAACAAAAGTGATAATTTTTAGTGCTTCTAAAGACAAAGTCCCATTTCTTTCAAAGAAATAAAGAACTATCCAGACCACAGAAGCACATTCTACAAAATTAGAGAAAGAAAATATGACTGTCTAGACCAAACAGTGGCATTTGTCTGAAAACAGAACCAGTACAAAAATTTACCTTGCAAACTCAGAACCAAATAAAGGCAAGTTAATAAAACCCATAAAAGTAGCAAAACAATAAAAGATACCACAAAATCAATTACTAACTTGTCATACTACAAGCATAAAACCTCCAATTAGTCAAACTAGAACTTCCCCTTTCAGAATTACTTTTGCTTATTAAACAAAAATCTTGCGTTATTATATACCTGGAAGTTTAAGTTGATAGAAAGATGTCTAAAATATAGATATTAAAAAAACTCTAGCATGCATGCTCATGTGTATCACACCCAATGTGCCTGAAACACATGAGCAACACAAATATGGAGGTCTAACACAGGAACATCACAAAAATAGGGAGGCGCTAAAGGCAGTGAGGACAAGAAATTGTTTCTCCTCCCCTTAAACCACCTTGAACTACTACCGTCTCAACTGAAACGTATAAGCTAATAAGGGAGATATGTAATTAAGATAATTGAAGACTTCAACAAACATGGGGCCAAATAAAAAATCTTCAAGATGCCTTCTTATCTAACAAACATCAGATACAAGCTACTTAGCTACATTCCTCAGATACAAGTTACTTATAGCTACATTCCTTTCCAATATATTATTATACAATAACATCACAAGGTAAAGAAGTATGTCTACACAGAAAATTGGTGGGGGTTTCTTCATATAATGACCCATCCCAAACACAAATTAGATGAAGTAGAAGATAGGCCTGGCCACCAAAATCACAGGTGACAAGTGTAGAGAAACAGATCCAATGGACCAATGCTAAAGGTTTAGAAGAAGCTCTACAAGTATAGGAACATTCATTTTATTGATTCTTTAGTGTTCCTATTCCAGAAGGTGTGCAGGGTTGTGAAACTGAATGGCCAAACAGAGAATTAATCAGGAAGAAAGGGTGTCGCACTGGATCCAATGGACCAATGCTAAAGGTTTAGAAGAAGCTCTACAAGTATAGGAACATTCATTTTATTGATTCTTTAGTGTTCCTATTCCAGAAGGTGTGCAGGGTTGTGAAACTGAATGGCCAAACAGAGAATTAATCAGGAAGAAAAAGGGTGTCGCACTGGATCCCTAGGTCCAGTGCACAGAAATCAGTATTTATTATATAAAGCAGGTGACCAACTTCAGGCTGCATTGCATGAGAAAAAACAACATTTCGCGGAGATTTCGCAGAGTAAAATTCAAAAACATATTCCACTATCCATGCACAGAGAATATACAACTCTGCAAGGTGATGGTACCATAACTGAAAACCATTTAATCTATAATTCTATATTGAAGATCATAATTTAATGAATTGTACCTATTCATATATCATACAGTTCTTTTCTTGAGTCTGTGTATAGTTAAGTAGTCAATTGTCTTTCTAAATAGTTGTCAGGGAAGGCTAATAATTAATGTTCTTTATTATGGTGGCCAGACAGCAGTATTGGTATTTATTTAGAGTTTCTAGCCGTAGGAACCATTGTATATAACCATTGTACAAATAACTCTACTAATTATCCATTTGTTTACACTACAATATTGCAGATTTTTACGTCAAATCGATTGCTGTTTACCTCGAATATGAAGTATAAAATTTCAATAAAAAAACACATGCACACAATTCAACAAATGTGCAATACTGTTCAAAAGGAATTTACCCGTTTAACTATTTACTCTAGCATATACAAACACAAATACAATTAATCAGCAGTCTAAACAATGCCTACATCAATAGATACACAGATTGGACTGAAGAAACGGTCGGCTTATTGCAAAGAAAGTTCATTTTGGGAGTGTACCTATCTTTGTGACGTTGAAGCTGGTTTGGTGCTTATCGTGAATAAACAATAAAGTGCTAAACACTTAAGAGCTTTAGAACATATTCAACAAGCTATGGTCCAATTCCCCCCCTCCCCCCTCCTTCAAACTCACTTCTCTTGCCTCCCCCCTCCAACTCCAAAAACACATAACCAGGGGGGTCTTTGATGTACTCCCATGTATCCTCCAACTTCGATGCTATCAACTGTTTGGAAGACTAGGAATTTAACTATAGATGGTAGAAATACAATCTCCATGATGCTATCAGCTGTATGGAAGACTAGGAATTTATCTAAGGATGGTACAAGTACAATCTCCATGATGAGTTCCATAATGTCAAGAAGGCAACCAAGGAGCACAGAGTTGCTAAGACATTATGAACTGACTTAGTTCACAACTCAAAATTTAAACACAACTTTGACAACACATTTGAAAAGCAAGGTGGCTTTATAATATTTAAAACTGTTTGTATCTTTTCATACTCCCAATGTGCAAAGTGTTGATGCATGTCAAAGTGCCACACCATTTAAGAAAAGTAAATCAACGAGACTTTTATTGCTTGTAATTCCCAATTCTCCCATTATAAGTTAGAACTTACTACTTTGTAGATTTGAAAATTATACACATCCAATGAGGGTAATCATATTGAAGTAGCAACCTTTTCGTCTAAGACACCAATAAAACGTGGACATACATCTTAAGACATTTGAATAAGATAATACAATCTAAGATGGAATGTGTTGAGAAAAAGGGCAGTTTGGTCTTTTTACTGTTTAAAATGAGTGCAGTAGGGTTTGTTAGGACTAGTAGCATTTGTTTCCTTTATTAGAATATTACATCTTGATTTTATATTATTGTGATTGTAACACCAATCTTAATTGATTCCTAAAATCAAGGAATTCAATCGAGAGAGAAGGCTCTAGGTCCTCTACCTATTTAAATCAAGTCTCCTATCATTGTAAAATACTTTTGAAGAAATAATAAAATAATTTCCCTCCTTCTACTTTCATAACATGGTATCGAGCCTAGGTTCAATCAAGAATCCTAGATCAAAAGTATCTCCGAGCCGCAATGACCCGTGAACTGAGTTCGGCTCTTCAAATCGATCATCTGAGTCACAACTCCGGGAGGAGTAGGAGATGATGGAAATTCCACCAATATCTCACCTACGATTCTTGTATCTCGAAGGTTAAATGAAGCATCGGCTTTAGTTGCGACCCACAGGAAATGACGAGAAAGCGAGGAAGCAAAAGATGTGGTGTGATCATTGTAAAAACAAGGTCACACAAGGGAAATTTGTTGGGGAATACATGGAAAACCCCAAACCGGAAACCAGGGGAATCAAGTACAATGGTGGAAGAGACAACGACAAGGCAAATCTGGGGGTCATCGAACCAAGTGAAAAGGTCTACAGACAATTTGTCTTTCACAAAGGAGCAATTAGACCATCTAAGCCAACTCCTAGCCAATCACAATAAACCTCAATACAACCTCTAAAATTGTACTGTGATAATAAAGCTGCAATTGACATTGCAAATGATCCAGTTCAACATGATAGAACCAAACATGTTGAGGTGGACAGACATTTCATAAAAGAAAAATTTGGAAAATGGTGTTATATGCATTCCCTTCATGCCATCAGTTCAACAAACAAGCAGATGGGTGACTAAGGCCACTAATGAAGCGAGAACTTGAAGAGTTTATGAGCAAGTTGGGCATGATCAACATCTATGCTCAACTTGAGGGAGTGTTGAGAAAAGAGGCGGTTTGGTCTTTTTCTTTATTTAAAATGAGTGCTTGATAGGGTTTGTTAGGACTAGTAGCATTTGTTTCCTTTATTAGAATATTACATCTTGATTTTATATTATTGTGATTGTAATGACTAATCTTAATTGATTCTAAAATCAAGGAATTCAATTCGAGAGAAGGCTCTAGGTCCTCTACCTATTTAAATCAAGTCTCTATCATTGTAAAATACTTTTTCGAAGAAATAATAAAATAATTTCCTTCCTTCTACTTTCATAACAGAATGAATACCCAACTTCCAAAATAAAGGTCTCTGATATACAAGTACTACTTCCCAAAACTTTAAAAAAATACAACAAAGGCAAACATCACATAGCACACACAGAACCATCCAGCTCTGTTTCAAAGCTCCATTTATCAAATAGTACAGGGTAAAAAAGCATTCAAACCACAGATTAACAGATAAAATGTTATGTGCGGAGAGCAAATCACCTGGAAATATCTTGTCAACTGGCCAAACTCTTAGCAACTTAAGCACCAAAGTGATGTCGTCATTGGAAAATTAAGCTCGTGTGGTAGTGTGACGTATCTTTCAATATTTTCACTATAGCTCCTATCCTTGACATATCCACATCCAGCACTGATGTATGTTGATTCTCCTTCACGAGGATAACAGAAAACACAAAAGGGGATCTTAAGAAAATGAAGGGAAAAAAAATTATCTTTCCCCTTCAAATTTCGAACTATTCATAATATTTAGACACGTCCCAGTTCCTAATTCATGGAAGATTAAAACTTCGAAGGGATCAAATCCCATAAAGAAAACAATTCAAGGTGTGGAAAAGGCACAGAAATGCTCAGAACATGTAAAGAAAAACAGTTCAACATGCAGAAAGGCACAAAAAGACGAGGGGGTGAAAAAGCTTACAGGGTTATTAGCCTGCAGAGCACTGCCAAATTCTGAAATTTTCTTCAACATTCCATCAAACTGGGCTGCATCAAACACAACCATTCCTTTCTGGAGGAAACAAAATCCTTCAGCAACATGGCATCATGCATCATATTTTAGCTACATAGCTCCTTGACCAAAATAAGAAGGATACGTCTATTTGCACTAATCATTGTAAGAAAAACAGAGGCCTAAAATATTCTCCTACCCGCTCTGTCTATAAATGCGTTCGTCACAGTCAATCACATGCATATTATATAATAATAAAGAAATAAAAGATCAAGAAAACCAGATGTCAATTCCCACAAGTGTTAAGATCTCACTGGCAAACAAACCCTTTCTTCATAATTGCTTCGTTCAAAAGTTCAGAGAAAGCAAGATGGATCAACAAACAGACATACAATAGTTTTTTGTGTGTGGGAAAGAAAGAAACCAACACTAATGATGCTTATGTACACAAATTCTGAAAACTTTCTATGAATTTTACCAGCTTGATAATTCATTGAGCAAGAAAATTGCTAAAATACTTCAAATTGAAAAATGCTAGAAACATCATCCTTCAATTTAGAGGATGCTGAATTACCATCTCAACCAAAAGCTTATGTTCTTCAGCAGAAATGGAAATTATACATTTATAACTAGCACGCCCCCTCATGTGTGATCTCATCAACACGCGGAGAAGAGTAAATTTCTTATAGCAGAGTAAACATGCCCAACAACAGTAGTTTTTGATGTAGCAGAGAAGCACAAATAAAATAAAATAAAAATAAGGGGGGAATGAGTGTAGTAATTCTATGACCTCATGTTATGATACCATGACAAACTACCATCTCATGTATGAAATTAAGATGTGTTGAAGTCGACTGTGTTTAATATGTAAATTACTCACCTCCTCAACAACTTAAGCTTTAGTACAGGACAAACAAATTATTTTATCATTAATCCGAATTCTAAGTCCCAAAAAAGTAAGATAAAGGTGATAATAGCTGATTCCAAAACATCACTATTTGCATGAATCGATTGCTACCATGAGTCTCATGACTACTAATTTTGTTAATTATAAAGTAACATTACCTTTTGGTTTCTCTTACATTTAAAGTGCATATATCAAGCAGATTGTAGTGTAAGATATATCATTACATTGCAACCAGAGACAGATCCATAATGTACAAACATAAGGCTCACCTTGGGAATATGCTTAAATGTAGGCTTTGTCGCAGAAGCTGTTATTTTAGCAAAAAAGTTAACAGTCAGAGAAGCTTCCAGGAATATTAATGTAGGAGCTAGATTAACCAAAGGATATTAAGTTATCAAACAACAATTGCTGTGACCTGATTTTGAGGGTTGTCCAGGAACATAAGCGCTAGCTGAAAGATTGTAAGAAGCAACCAGATGAGAAAAATAAATCCAATATTAAAGAAATCCCAGGGAGCAACTAAAAAAAAATAAAGGTGAATTCAAAAGAAAAAATTAGGAGGAAGAGGAGAACCCCCAGGGATAATATGGTGACATCAAGCATTACTCAAAAGTCACAACTCACCTCCAGTAAAGGGGTCCTGGAAGGAAGGATCAATAGAGAAGTCCTTTTGCCCTGTATTTTGCAGTATGAACTCCACAATTTGCTGACGATAGGCAATGGGAAGATTCTCCTTAAGGAGCCACTTATCAGCAGCGTCATATGGATTATCTGCAAGGAATAAGGCAACCAAAAATATCCCAAAAATTACAGCCATACAAATCATCCAGATCTAGATATTTGAGAAAATCGATTAAGAACATTAAAATGCAAGATGAATGCAAAATTTTATGGAATTTACAAAAATGCTTATCATGATATTCAAGATTGTACATCTCGGGATTAGGCAAACCCATCCAGACAAGAATCAAATTATCTGTCTTATCTTGGCAAACACACATTGTCATGAAGACAACACTCAAGCTACCTGTCTAATCTTAGTGAAAATCCTATCCCTCCTTTTTTCAAGAGAAATTTTCTGACTCATTCTACAAACATGGGGAATTTCTAAATGCTACTGTTCCAGAAACAAATTATCAAATGAGAAGTGTGTGTGTGTGTGGGGGGGTGCATTCTTCAACTTCTTTTTTTTTTCTTGCTTTGACTCTTCTTTTCACCATCACTCCTTACAGATACACTCTCTGGTAATTCCTCTTTTTC
This sequence comes from Gentiana macrophylla, assembly GCA_026214975.1. Taxonomy (NCBI): domain Eukaryota; kingdom Viridiplantae; phylum Streptophyta; class Magnoliopsida; order Gentianales; family Gentianaceae; genus Gentiana; species Gentiana macrophylla. Next base: position 31,338,487 of record CM047807.1, read on the forward strand.
CTCCTCAATATCACGATTGTCAGCACAAGTCTCATGAACTGCATTTATGCATAGGCCTGGTCCTGGTGAATATGCCAAGTTCTCAATTCTGCTCAGGATTCAAAGTAGTTTCCATGTCCCCGTTCCATGTTCCCTAGTAAAACTATGGATAAACACTTTGAACTTCAGAAGTGTCCTTTGATTGACCTAAAGGACCTTCTTCAGCATCCTGAATTACAGATGCAAACTTGCTTGGGGACAGCTTGGACATCATTCCATCTAGATTCACCTCTTGCTCTACCTTCTGACTCACTTTCCCCCCTACCATTTTAGTATCTTTGTCGTTTTGTATCTGTTGAAGTGTTTTTAAGATGTTGATTATCTACCTCCCCAACAGCTCAAGCTTTTGGGAGAGATGATAATTCAACGAGATTCTTGCAAACCCTTTCTCACCAACCAGAGGGGCAAGCGTGATACATAGAACCTGTTGATATTCACTCTCCGTATGCCTGATGACATGCAGGTGAAGCTCCAGCATGATTCACTTCTCTGCTTGTGAAAAAACAAGCATGGCTCCACATGTAGGTGTAATGGGCAAGATAAGAAAATATCCCTGGGCAGTTAATGCTAAAATTATACTGCTAAAGCAGAAGCCACCAAAATTACATTACCTGAGCGATTATACGGCAACTTACGGATAGGCTCTCCATCTCCAATATCAACATCAAATACTACAGAAACATCAGAACATGAAGTCGTGAATAAACAAGGAATGAAACAGTAATTCCAATAAAAAGGACATCATAAGAATATCTAACCAAAATCATACTGAACTCCATCGAGGACAGGGCGTGTCATGCCAGCATCAGGTCCATCAACAACTTCACCAACCTAGGAAGAAAAACAAATGAAACAAAAGACCAATTACATTTGCCTGTGTTTATATGGAAAACTACATGGAGGATCAAGCTCTAAAACAATTTATAGTACTTCATGACAATGTCATTTATAGAATTACGTTGAACGAATCCATGATAGAAATTTTCCTGCAAACCGTTTTATGTCTCATAATAGGCTTGACACTTCAACTTAAGACAAAATTTTGATACATTTGACAACTAAAATGATCTCATGCAACGCCACATATGTCTGCGAGGCACACAAATCCAATTCCCTAAAAACCGATTTGAAGTGTTGAGTCCCTTCTACAGATATTTATCAAAGCTATCTAAGTATATAGTCAACAACTTAAAAGTTTAAACGGGCATTTTACTTCCATATGCAGACAGGATGCTTTTGCAAGAACATCAAAGTTCATTGATGATAGGTTCAAAAGCAAAACATATAAATAAGTAAAGTTCTACATGCATGCACAACTATATGATTTCTTTTAAGCTCCAAGTCTCTAACTTGAAAAGCTGACAAATCGAATCGCTAGCACCTGATGCCAATCCAAAATAAACATGTAAACTCCCATATGCATATAAATCAACATCAATAAACATATCCATGAACTCCACCAAATTAATAAACACTGTGCACTCATGCAAGCTCTAGCTTGAAGAGCAGATGAATTGAATCGCTAGCACAACACCTGTCAGTGAAAAATCTTCAATTGAAAAAGGTTCAAAAAACCTCTGTAGGCATGAAGGAAATGTGCACCATTAATATACTTAACTGACCCTATGCAATGTAACCATCACTAACATAATATCAGTTTAAATGTAATTATCTCAATCAAACTATATAACTTTTTGTGAATAAATAGTTAGCCGAATTCACCCTGAAAATGATTTTGCAATCATAGTTGTTAATGCGAGAGGCGAGCTGGTGGCACTTTCTGATAGACTTTTTTCTCGCCTCGCATGAACATAATGCTTTGAGGATATTTTTCATCCAAAAATGGGAAACCCGAGGCATTTTTTAACCCATTTGCCATAGGCATACAAGTTTCTCACTTTCATGTACATGTGAACAGAAACACTATAATTTGTTATGAGAGTTGCATGGTTCAATCTCCCTTCCTTCTTATGGTTTTACGAACAATTGTTTGATATAAAATAGATTTGCACTTAGCTTTAGGTTAGAAGGTGAGAGGGTACGAACAATTGTAAGATGATCAATATTCAGAAGTATTGTAAAGTTGTATCGCCTGGGCGCTGTAACAGCTATGGTCGGAATCAAAATATGACTAATAACAAGTACTTACAATCTTACATCTCTTCAACTATAGTTAGAAGGTCAAAGCATATTCCATTAAATAAAACAGAAATGCTAAATACAATAAAAACAGAAAAAGGTGACTCTGATATTGCTGTGATGTTCAGCAGAACAAGCAATTCATGAACTCAAGACAAAAAAGAACCAAAAGAAGTAAAGGTTTCAACCTTCACTGTCAATCATATTTTAATTGAACAAAAAAAAATATAATGCTGTAAAAAGACAATGTAACAAAAGCAAAATCTCATGTACAAAAGCAAAATGTGAGGAAGAACGTTACTACCCAATCATGTTTTGAGAAAAGAAAATAAAAAATGTGACAAAGCAAAGCAAAAAAAATCTTTATACCAATGCTGAAACTAGAAAATAAACAGCAACGTTCCAACAGTCCTAGAAAAGAAACAGAGAATACTGCAGAATGAGGAAAGAAAATTACTTTATCCCACATATATTCCTTCATATTCCATGCATATGCCACACCATTGTCCCCTTCTCTTACAATTTTGGTCTGTCCATCACTAGTTCCTGATTACAACATCATCATATGGAAACCAAGACGTATTTCATTCAGTTAGAAAGTATAGATCTAATTCTAAACAGAAATGGAATGAAGCAATGAACATCTCAGCATTGCAGGAATATCTTGACATACATCAAAAACAGAGTCAATAAGAGTAATAGTCTTTTTGCTAGATTCTAAAAACAGGAAATTTATTAATTTGTAAAACTAATAATATTAGAGAACAAGAAAAAACACAAAAAGGAATAAACATTACCACAAATTAAAAAAAGCCATTTCCCAATCTCTAGAACTAATCATTTATAACATACATGTGGTAGAGAATTGACATAATACTTTCACTCTAACCGCAAATACTATGGTGATCTAAAGTCTCAAGGACCATGATAGAAAAGAGATGATGCAAAGATTAGTTGACAGAATATAGAAGCAACATTTAGATAGAAAAGAGAAACATTTAGATAGAAAAGAGAGAACAAGAAAAACCAAAAAAATAAAATAATAATAACATCATGATTTCATGAACATTGATTTATAAGGTGAGGGTACCAGAGACATGTGGAAAGATGCACAGCAATGTTGTTTGCTGATCAAATCTAGTTCTTATGAGAAAGCAAGGTTGAGTGGCTGGATAGAGTGTCTAGTATGGGCAGAAGAGGAATCTTGGATTCTATTAAGGCAGACAGGACTCTTTTAAAGATCAAGACTGAGTGCTGACTTTGTCTCTCATAATGTATGTACTTATAGTGGAGAGGAATCTTGGATTATATTTAGGCAAACAAAGAACTCTTTTATAGATCAAGACTAAGTGCTGACTTTGTCTTCATAATGGATGTACTTATAGTGTATGAGTTGTCTCACAAATGTCGTGATCATTTAATACCTACTTGAAGGTCCACAAGAGAGGTGTGGAGATGTTGCTTGCTGATCGAAATTCAATTGTCAATGGTTGAAGGGTAAGAGAACAACAGCCTATTCGCTTGTTATCTTTAAAGTGTGAGACTGATTGGTTCTGTTACCATTAAATTCACTTTTGGACCAGAGACTAGTACAGAGGAGAGGAGTGTTATTTGCTATGCTTACTACTATTGCAAAATATATTGAAAGAACTGATAAGGTATACAACAGTATTAAAATAATGGTTTAGGGTGGGGCAAAGAAATTTAAGAGTACTATATGGTGTATGTGTAACTGCAATAAAATCCTGGTGCCTTTTGTACGTTATAAAATGTACGCAAACTTGCACCAGAACCAAGTAAATTGAGTGTAAAGTTTAGATTTAACCTGGTGTAGTCAATGCCTCAAGTCCCGGTAACTCTTCCAATTTCAGTCCGCCAACCGTTTTCCTATTAGAAACAACCCAAAAAGGTAAATGTAAGTCTTAACGGCAGAAAAAGAGAGAAAGATAGTGGAGAGTGTTTTGACAATCTAACTAGCACTAAAACCAAACATTAAAAATACACACAGAAAGGAGTTATTATGAACTATATTTGAGGGTTGAGATGAGGGAGTGTTATGACATTTGGTGGAAAAATCAAGGAGCATAACCAGCTTACTAATCCATTCCTTAGTTCTTTATTAAAGCTAGCTCACATTAAAGAACCAAAGATAAGTAGGCATTTCAAGTGACCAATGCAAAAAAACAGTGTATAGTAGCAAGCCGTGATAATGATTAACCCCACTGAAGTTTAAAGGCACAACACATCATCAAAACAAAAGAGCAATTTAGAGGCCATGCCTACTGATTTTGTATTGAGAAAGTTGGTCAACGTATGAATCGATTTCCGTCCGTTCAGCAATCTTATGTGGATGTACTGTCCAAATACGAAGAATTCCATCAGAACAAGCAGTTGCTACATCTCCATTCTCCAAAAACTTGACATCCCAAACACAGCCAGGATGCTCTATACTTTGAATACAAGCTCCATCTGTAACACATATTAACACATGTAAAGATATGAAAGGAGGTGAGACAAATAAACATATAAAGGAGAACAGAGAGATATCATGCTTTAAGTAAACAGCTAGCCTTTCTCCAACATTATTTGCCAAATCTAGTTATTGAAGAGATATCAATTTGATTCAACAAGTGCTGAAATTTTGACAGTTCCTTCTAGTGAAGACAATGATACACATACAAGGCATTCTTATCTCAAGAAAGGCCAATTACATAGGCATAAAACAAGAAAAGGGAGAAATTTTTTGAAGCCATTAGAACATATTCAAAGGCTACAAACAACAATTTTTAAGACCTGGTTCTTGAAATAATTTAAATGACGCCCTATAAGCAAACATACCAAACTTGAAATCACAAAGCAACTAGATAAACAAGAAAATCAGTTATTGATTGACAAAAACGAATATTAACAGAACTGATATTGGCTGACAAACAGAACCTGCAGAGTAGAAAGAATAGTAGCATAAATTTGTCCTGAAAATTCAAATATGACTGGCTGGATGTTAGCAAGATTGAAAGTGCTTACAAATTCTGTAACCAAATCAAACAAGATATGCACAAAACAAACAGAGGTAAAGAAAAATACTTATGTTAGTTACTTCATCATTGCACTTCAAATATTTGACATGACAAGGCCAAAGAAAATTCACCTTTCCATATCTTGGCAAAACGATCTTCACTACCACTGGCAATAAGCCCCGAGACGTGGGCATCAACAGAATATACAATAGATGTGTGACCAACCATTTCCATCAGGAGCTGCCCACTAAGGGCCCATAGTCTAATGGAACTGCCAAGACAGAGCAACCACATAGAATGAAGTCAGAAAGCAACAAAGAGGTACAATAAAAGAAGAATTGTTTTATTCTCTAGATCATAAATAAGTGAAGCACTAACAGGATCCAAATATGATGAGTGGGAATACGTGAACAAAGATGATTAAGTTGAAGACACAGGCCTAGAAAATTATTTCATGTTGAATGGAAAAAATGCCTGTAAATATTCGTAGCCATTGTAAGTAGTAGCTTATTTGTTATAATTAAGGAGTTTAAACCAGTGATTAGGTTGGAAACAGACTTAGTAATGCTGCCTCCATCATTAATTATCCAGCCGTTGGCTAGTTAACCCTTGTATCTGTTTAAATCAGTTCACCTTAAATGGATGAACTAAGAAAGAGTTTTTCTTATTCAAGTATTCAACATTTTTACAGTTCATCTTAAAACCACAAAGAGATTATTGCAACAAATTTAGAGGGTATGAATTCACCAACAGAATTTTTATGCTACAGCTCAGGAAAAAAATTTATAACCTTTTTACATCAATACTCGGTGGTGAAAAACTTCCAGATAAGGTTTTGCAATTGTAGCTATCACCAGATGATGAGTGGTTATTTAACATGACTAGAAGTAAAGATTATAGTTACCAATCAGTTCATTAAAACTTACTGGCACAGCTAGATTGGTTTTTGTCTTTCAAAACTAAATGCTGTAAGGATAATAGTTTTGATCAGAAAATGATCTAATTTCATCTGAGTATTCACTGAGTAGAAAACCGAGTAGATTCCTGGATGTTACGGATTTAAAAAACAAATATTTAACTAACTATCAAACCTCTTCAAGAAAAAACTATCAAACAAATTCCCACACGCCCAACACATTTGTATCCTCATCTATTTTGTCTATAACCTAACAAATTTAATTAAAATTATGACATGTTTCTATACCACACTAGGATATGATACTTATAAAAAGTTAGAGCTAGGAGATCCTCAAGTAAGCTCCTCCTCGAACCAATGATCTAAACTTTTTTAAAAGAACTTAATGTCAACGCTTAGTGATCCATAGGATTATCAGTTGAGCAGACCACCTAGAGTTAAGTATAGTAATCCAACTATGTCTTGTAACTTTAGTAGACTTTCTTCCTAATCTAGCAAATTGGATTTTTCATTCCTATATTTAAGCTAATAAAGTCACTTATAAAAGACGATGGGTGCATTTACCCACGGAGTAATTCACTTTATTCACACACTTTTTCATCTGAATAAAGTCAACTCTCTTTTACTTTCCCTCAAAGTACACAACACACTTTCGACATAATACCCAATGCAATCCAAACAACATCTTCGGTGAAAATTCTTCATTGAATTAGACTAAAGGCAAAGATCTTTCAGCTCCAAACAGACTTGATATTTTTCCAGCACATACATGTGTGCATATGCATGTTTTTATATGTATGTACATATGTATAGACATATATGCATATACATAGCAAATGTACCTCTGTGTCCATATATATATATAGGTCGTAGTTGTGTCGTGTCGTTTAAAATAACGTGACCAATTTAATGGCTGAGTCTCCTTTCCTTAACTGACAACTTCATATAGTTAAATCCCATCTGGATTTTAACATTCTTGTCGGAATGGTGACAAAATCACCTGATGGCCAAATTGAGTCTAATTATCTTAGATTGGTGATTTAAAAGTATATGGACTATTTAGTCTTTTCATCACAAGAAAGGTGGCTAGAGTAAATAACCTCTCAACACTTCCAAAAGACTGAACAAATCATCCACTTCACAATCCTTCCCAGTAGACTGAGCAAATCAGACACAAAACACCCTGACAAATCAAAATTGAGAGGAGCTTATAAACCTCCTCAATTTACTGAGAGCATTTCAGGGATAAGAACTTCACTTTCTGACAGCAAAGTAATGATTCCTCTGGCAACAAAGGGGCCTTTGTCTTCAAAAGTTTTCCCAGTGATTTACAAATAATCATAAACATTTCACATATTCTTCTTCCTATATTGAAAGTAAGGTGTTCAAACTTTCAGTTGATGCTATAAATTTTTATTTTCCTTGATGCTGCAAACGTCCTACATTAAAATGAGGATTCGTACCAACGAAGACAGAGATCCTTATCCTAGCCATATAATTGTCAATTAAAAAACAGCAGAACATGAGACATATATAAATGGACGGAAGAAAGATACCCATCATGTGACGCAGATAGAATTCCTAATTCTGGCATGAAAGCCAGTCCTCGAACCGTATCTGCAATGGTTAACAAAACCCAATCAGTCATTAAGATCCAATTGTCATAGTAGTGCATAAAATATAAAAATAGGTGCAGTGGACTAAGTGAATTCCTCTTGAGAAAAGATCAATGACATTTAGCACATCTTAAAACCTCGGAAATGTTCAGGCGCACACACCCGAAAAACGGGGGAAAGGTATACAGAGCGTCAGATAATAGAAAACATATGGACCTCTCTGATATACAATGAAGACAAAAGCACAAATCATCTTGTTTACATCATATGCCGTCTGATATTCTGGAAGAGAAGCTAGGCTCAACAAATCAATGGAGGTAATAAATATTCCAGAGAGAACCATGAAGATAGAAAATATCCACATAATAGACATGGAACAAAACATAATTGACACCAGACCCGATAAGCATGTGACCAGAAAATAAGGGCAAAAACAACAATTTAATCCCAGACCGGGAAAAACAATGTGACCAGAAAATCAAATGTTAAAAATAAAAATAGACAACCCAGAGCATTAAAGAATCCCTCCTCTGTGGGATCTAGGGAAGAGTCGGCCCATTTTGGTCTGCTGTATACAACCAAACCTTATATATATTTCTATAAAAGCCTAGTTAAGCATCTCTAATATGTGACCTCTGGTTGTAAGGCTAAAATGTTTACTATTGTGCCAAGGCTTGTTCACGAAAAACAAATTAAAAGAAATGAAAGAAAGGCAAAACAAAAAAATACACAAAGGATGCCCAAGCACCCTGAAAAATCAAAATAGGGAAGGAACAAAACATAGAGTTGGACCTGTGTGTCCAGCAAAAGTATGAGTGCAAGCCTTCCCTTTCCATAGCTTTAAAGTCATGTCACTTGAGCCTGACATCACAAAAACATTTCTCACATGGATGCTTACGCTTCCTTATGCTAGCTTCTGGGGTTGAAAATGCTACACATAGCTATAAAAGTAGAACACGACACAAAAAGAAGATGAGAATCTAAAACCTGTGACAATTTCACCAGACGGCAATTTAACAACTGCTTGAACAGGGGCTTTATGAGCTTCCCAGACCTCAACTTGTTGACCTTTCCTCCATCTTCTTAATGTGCTGAGATGATTAAAGATGCAAACTTTAGACATCAAATCTCATGAACAAAAACTCTTTCCCTTCATAGCACACAGTTAAAATAAAAATCCTTCTGTAAGAGTATGTCACTGTTTCTAGCAAGTTCACCATCACTAAACTAATTCAAATGAACCCAAACAGCAGAAAAAACATACCAATCAACGGAAGTAGAGACAATGTCTGATCCGTCAACAGCAACCCCAGTGACTTGAAGTTGATGTCCTTTTAGCGTCTGCGAAATCTCTCCAGTACCTAAACTCCAAACCAAAACAAGCGTATCCATTCCACCAGACACAATCCCACCCTCCGGCAACTCGTCATTAGGTGGAATCCATTGCAATGGCCCAACAAAACTTGTGTGTCCTAATAGAATCTTCGACATTGTATAATTCCGGTGATTTGACTCATCCAAAGTCCATAACCTAATCGTTTTATCTCTAGAAGACGTAGCAATTCCACCATTACCGCATACACATATTCCACGAACCTACAGCAAATACTCACAACCTCAAACTAACAGAACAGAACAAAAAAAAACAAGAAATCAAATAAATGAAACTAACAAACAAATAAATTGCTGAATCCATATACTCAATACGAATTTCATGAGCATAAAAAGAGAGTGAAAAATCGTACATCGTCATCGTGGCCGCGGAGTTGGCAACTCAATTGGTACTGAGGGAAGTCGATATCCATCCAGATAAACACAGAGGTGTTCTTATGAAATCACTATGAAATCAAACGAAACAAAGGGTTTATGCCACAGAGGGACGGATTTATGATGATTTGCTATATATATATATATATATATCACCGATCGAAGCGTGAAAGCTTGGATTTCCTCCAATTCAAGTCTCCTCCTTTTCTTCCTTCAATTTTTTCTTCAAAAGTATTGGATATTCATTTTATTTTATATTCGACACGAGATATAATAATTTTGATAACATTTTAATAAAACTTCAGTATAATTAAAATCGTTAAATTAATTAAAAATGTCATCGGGCTTAGTTAAGAAGACTTGTATGTGTTCAATTACTTGAGGATGGACTTTTCTGAGGTATCATCAACCAATTATCGGAAAATAATCTCATGAGGTATTGTCGAGTATGAGATGTGTGATCTCTACCGATAAGGCTGAAACAATAGTGCTTTCGGATCCAGGCAGGTATCAGTAAGGGATGATGTATCTTTGAGTACTTTTGAAGTGCCCAAAGACTTGCTTTTTGGTTCAATTGGTGTTTAGTTAGTTTGTATTTGGAGACAAGAGGTTTGCAACACTATTATTCTACTTTATTCAAGATTCGTAGCTCAATCTCGTTGTTTCGTTGGAGACAAATGATGCTAAAACGATCGTTGTGGAAGAGAATATTGAAACGGTGAAATATTCTTTCGTCCTTTACTGAACGGTCGGAACTTAGCACAAATCGAAGTTACTAGCGGCATTGTTCCACGGATTTTGCCCTCTAGTGTTGTCGCGGTTGTTTTTGTGACGTGCTTTGTTCTAATGTTTTTTGTATCATCAGTTTAGTGAAAGTGGATTGTGCCGGAACGTTGTGAAGTAGATGGATTAGTGGTTATACAACATTAGCACGTAGTATATATAATTAGTAAGTAGTGAATTTATGGATTAGTGGCTGTACAATATATTAGTAGTAGATATGCATAGTAAGTAGTCTCTATATATTACACGTAGATATCTAAAAGTTGTAGTACAATTTGCTCCTTGGCTTAAAACATGTCCTTATGGACTCTGACCCCTTTATTTTACAGGGGTTTGGAAGGATGCCGTTCAACCGGGGGGGGGGGGGGTAACCGTAGGCATAGTTTAGTATCTGCATATATAATTTATTATACATTACTACATATTTCCTCGTGCTGGAAGACTTTAGTTTGAGCTTTTTCATAGGGCTTAGAGCTGCTACGCTTGGTGATATAGTAGTGTCTTCGTTGGTCGGCTCGAAGTCCATTTGTGCGGCACTGGGTTTTTTGGTACAAGTCTTCCTTTTGGCAATGGTTCCTGGACTTTCTCAAGACTCGCTGCTGTACATTTCAACATCTGGTAGGCAACCAATGTAGGAAAGGGAGAAACGTGTATTATGGGATACATACATACAGAAATATGAAAACAAAAACAACTTTCATATATCCACCAACAATATCATTAAAGCTAAACATCCAAGAAAATCACAACACATAAATACCAAAAGTCATGAATCCCACAATCATTAAGTTATCAACCCCCACAAGCAAAGTCACCAAACAACAGATGAAGCCGCCTACTTATCAAACATTATTACAATACATTTGTCAAAAAGAAAAAAACAAAAGTTCTTGTATCCAGTTTCTTGCTCTGTCAATCACACCAAAGATAGTCGTTGACCAAAGATAGTCGTTGCAGCAACTTCAGTTCCTCGATTCTATACCGCTTTCTCAACTAGCGTTTATCTTATGCTTGCTTGCTTGCTTGTTTGTTTGTTCCTCATTGATAAGGTATTTGACCATGTACGGACCTTCAAGTTCATACCCCAACTTTCTATAGTAGTGGCGGGTACCGACACCAGAAATAACAGCAATCTTTGTTGACCTATGCTCCCTACGAGCAATTCGTTCCCCTTCTTCCATTAGTAATGTACCATAGCCTTGATGTTGAAGTTTCTCGACATCCCTTCCATGAACAGGCACTGCTGTCCCGTAAACATGGAGCTCTCTAACAATAGAACATTTTCCCATGAGTTCAGGACATGTAACATTCTTCCCACATTTCCTTAACCGCAACAATCCAACAAGAATGTCCTGGCGTGTGTCCTCATACGAAAGAAAGGTTTCCCAGCCTTCATTTGCAGTATAATCACGGCGAACAAGCTGAACCTCCTCTGGCTTTATCTGATGATGAATATCCTGGATTCCAGCTTCACGTGTTCTCACATCCCGACATTTCAACCCCAAATCATCCATCCTAGCCAATGCAAGTTCCCGAAGATTACCTTTCTCAACCCCTGAAGTTACAAGGGGCATAGGTATATCTCTCTGAACTCTATACACACGTGTCCACGGCGGAACCAAAGCAAGTATCCTAGCAACAATATCAACAAGCTGCTCAGGCGGATAGTTTCTATACCTCCCAGTTTTCCAAAGCTCGTAAAGCCCAGTACCACGTATCACAAGCGTCGGATAAATTTTAAGCCCATCAGCCCTAAACAAAGGGCTCTCGAAAAACTCCTTAAAACTCTCCATATCTCTTTCTACACCAACATTTGGTAGATCAGGCATCATATGAGCAACTACCTTAAAGCCAGCATCTTTAGCTAAACAAAAGCAATCAGCTACAGCAGCTACTGTATGACCTCTATTTGTATCACGGGCAACATCCTCATACGTGCTCTGAACTCCAATCTCCAACCTTGTACACCCATACGAAAGCATCTGTCTCAAATGAGGCCCAAGACAATAATCTGGCCTTGTTTCAATTGTCATGCCTATGCATTTCACTGCACTATGCTCCGAATACGCAACTGCTTCTTCAACATTTGATGAAGTATGCCCTGATAAAGCATCATGAAGATTACGAATGAAGTAATCCCGATAATCAGATGGCAAAGACATGAAAGTTCCACCCATCAAAATGAACTCAACCTTGTCAACACTGTGGCCTAATCTCTTGAGCTGATCAATCCTACCTCTAGCTTGAACATAAGGGTTATACCGAGCCCGAATTGCACGCATACTAGTCGGTTCATACCCGGTATATGATTGAGTGCTATACTCGAAATCGGAGTCAGGACCACCGGGGCAGTAAACGCAGATGTTTCCGGTGGTAGCAATGTGAGGACACCTATGTGGCTTCGACATAACCGCCACCACGGCGATTCCAGAAGCGGTTCGAACAGGTTTAGCTTTGAGTTTCGGGAGAAGAGCTTCGCGCTCGGAATCAGGAACTGCAGCGATTATTTCTACGAGCTTTGGAGCACGAGAAATGCCGTATTTACGACTGGTGCCGGATTTCAGGGCATTTAGGTCTACGGTTTCGCCTTTGTGAGATAAGTCAATCATGGTGGATACTATTTCGGCTATTGCCCTCACACGGGCTTCCTCTTCAGTTAGATTGTGAGTAACTACGCCACCGCGTCCAGGACGCGGCAGCTTACGACTTTCGGCGACGGCTGCGGCAGCCATCGGTGGTGGTGGTGGTGGTGGAGTTTGGAGGACGACGGTGACAATCGGCAAACTTGGCTTTTCAAAATCTGCTTGAAGAGAGTCCTTAACACTAAAAATCAGCTAATAAGAAAATATACAAGAGCAACGGGGTCTAACATTTGGAAACCTGGCAATTCATCACGGGGTCTAAAAAATAAAGAGAAAAAACATAAGAAGATGCAAAATAAATACCGTTGCTATAAGCTTTAATGGCCAACGATGAAGCGGCGTCAAGCAGCAATTTCTCCGACGACAATAGAAAATCCTGAGAAGGAAGGAGATGAAAAAGCGCTCAATTTTCGAAGAAAAATCCAGAAATACTCCACCGAGCCTATAATAATGCCGTATTTACCACTCCGTTTCGCCGGGTTCGAGCTATATCAGGCGGCGAGGAGCATCATCTTTTGCTGGGAGAGACGAGAGACGAGGGTTGTTTTGAATTGGGGATGATGAAAGGAAATACGGTGTATTTGTTTTTTTTATTAAATTTTTTTTAGGAGAGCTTTTTTATTAATTAAGATAAGTTTACGGAAACTTGTTGAAAATGATAAAAACATTGCCAAAATTATTAAAAAGGACATTCTATTCCATAAAAGGACAATATTAACCCTAAATGTCTTAATTCAAGTTAAAAGAAAATAGGGGTAATGTTGTCCATATACATTGTTTTTGTCCTTTTCACTAAGGAAAAAAGATTGTTGTTCTTTTCGACAATTTAGGTTTGTAAATTGTCCTTTTTCACAACACGTGTCAGTTTTTGATTGGTCCACGCGAAAGCGCCGTGAATTGGAGTCTCCAGGGTAGAAACTGTTACATATGTGTGAGAATATGTCTTTTTTCTTATTACGATTAGTAGTTATCTAAATATTTTTTATTTATTTTTTAAAAAGTTATCTAAATTGTCACGATAAATTACACAACACATCTTTAAATAATTGATTATTGTATGTGGCCTATTGATTCATATTGATCTTACAAAAATCAATGATTTAAATAAATTAATGTGAAAAAAGACAAAATTTCGTCCTTTCACGTGTATTTTGTCATTTTTCACCATTTTTCGGTCCACTTGTCATTTTCGAAAATTTATTCTCCACTTTTGTCATTTATAACCATTATCTCTTATTTAAAATGTGTTGTGCATTTTGTTATGTAAATTTCGTTGTAACGCAAACATTTATCTATAGAGATTTTAATGCATTTGACATTGAATAGATAATAGAAATTATGTTTGGTCAAGAGACAATGATGTAAAGTACACTAACGATTGTCTTCGTGACATCGTTATCATTTAATATGTATAACAATCTTACAAAAGGGCATAAAACATTTTGTAACACTAAAGTTTTTTCTTTTAAAATCGAAATTACCACATATAGTGTACATGTCACACTCACACACGATTAACCTTGAAAAAAAGACATTTATCTTTGATATTTGTACGTAACAAACTAGAAAAAGAAAACAACCAAAAATATACATTTAGACAATCTACGGAATATTGCAATAAAAACGACAGGGACATTTCATGAATGTGGTGAACCATCGACCGAAATTTGCAATAAAAATGATACCTAAATTTCATGAATGTGGTGTGATGTGTAACATTTATATGATAAAAATTACGATGTTTTATATACGTTATCATTATTTTTATATAAAATATAAGTAATTATAATGAGATAATCTTATAAAATATTAATAATATGAATAAATCTAAATACTTATAAAAATCTAGTAAAAATGATAAAAGTTATAAATTTTGTACCAGGGTTAATAACTTAGGAGTGTAAGTGTCGATTCACGTGGGTATTTTTGGTATTTTCTGGACCTTAGGTAAACCAAGACCCCGAGTGATGACATTTTGTGGAGTAAAATCATATCTTTTGGAGGAATAAAGGAAGTCGCCACGAGATTTAAAGTGAATGATGATTCAACGATTCGCGACGCCATAGTTATATTTTCGACGAACAAATGGCCCAAAGCAAAAGGCATTTTCTGAAAAAGAAGTCTTTATGGAAGTTATAGATCTCTCAAGAGCTTTCCAACGATCTTGAATTATGTCATTTGGAGATCCAGAGCTCAAGTTATGATTTTATCAAGTTTCGGATTAAGATTGGAAAAAATCTATCCGGATCGATCCGATTTACTACTCGGATCGATCGAGAAACATCATGATTAGACCAGCATGTGGCCTGCGAGAGAATATCGCAGGATAATATTTTTATTCCGGATCGATCCGCCGCTTTCTCGGATCGATCCGGCAGGAAAAAAGCGCCTATAAATAGAAGCGATCTGCAGGCACATAAAGGGGGTACCAAATATATTTTCTTCACCTCTTTTTAGTAGTAGTAGTATGTATATATATAGGCCTTATGCCATAAATAAAGTAGTATCGTTATAATGCTCTAGAAATTATCGAGGAAGATCAATGTTGTTGAAGTTGTTGTAGCATCAGGAAGAATACGACACGATTCAATCGTTATAATCGGGTAAAATTCCTAAAGTATTTATGTTTGTTTTGTCTTTTTATCTTTTAGTATAATGTTAGTAGGCTAAATCTAATAACTAGCCAAAGTTATGTAATCGTTTTATTTCGATCTTTTCGGTAAAGGAATCTTTATCTAAGTAAAATTGAATAAAATTGAGTTAATTGAATCTTTTCCTATTGATAAAGTTTGACTTGAAAGAATTCATAATCTAATTATGAATTGACACCTCGTAATTAAGTTATGAACTCGTTAATAGAAAAACCGGAGGGTAAAATTGGCGAGTGAAAGCGTGACAACGGAACCCGGTTTCTACCCGAGGCGATTTGTCCTAAAAGATGAATCTTATTAAAATTTGTACTCAAGATCGTAATAATGTTAAATTCATCAGTTTAATTGAAACTTAAACGGAAAGTTGAATCGCCCGGCCTTGACAACCGGAGCCTTTAAATAAAATTGACCGTTTGTGAACGGAATGACTCCTTTTATTCAAAGGTAGAATCGTACTCGGGACACATTCGTAAAACCGTAATGATTGTGGACTTTGGGTGATGACAATGGACATATGACAATTTCACACACTAATGTGAGGACGAATTGTTAACCTTAGGAGTACACCGTTTCATTTACTCAATTGAACCTAAAGATCGAGCACATTCCATTCATTTGAAAAGATCGTATAAATCAATTATATAAACTTTGGCTAGTTCTCTAATAATATATTTGGCATCTATATATTTATATCTATATATATACTTTGCAACTTATGCACATCTATATATATTTATATATCTATATATATTATATTAGAATAAATTTTAATTTACGCATTTATTTTATGTTAAGTAAAATAGTAGTTATCTGTCATGTGCTATAAAGCTGCGACTTAGATCGAGTTAATACTTGACTCTTTGGTGTTTAACCACACTTAGAAGAATTACAAAGTTCCCTGAGGATACGATACTCTGACTCACCATACTAGCACTACAGTTTGACCCGATACACTGTCGGTTAAGGACTGGTATTAGCACTAGAAAAGGCCACGTCGACTTTTCGGCGCCGTTGCGGGAAGCACGCTAATTTCTTTTTTTGTGTCTATGGTTACTACTTGTATTAGCTCAAAATTCTCGAGAATAAGTCAACACTTTTCTTATCTCATTTCTAATTTTATTTTCGTTGGTACTTACCTTAAAGGTAAGTTACAAAATTTTTTTTTACTACTATCAATTTAGTGTTATTTTCTATTTTCGTTAGTTGATGACCGAAGTGGTAAGGCCCCACTCACTCCTTATAAGCCCTGACATAAAAACACTTACGAAAGGCGGTTAAAGTAGAGAGAAAACGTGGTCATACTAGTCGGGAAATCTGACGAATCATCTTCAAACGTAAATACGAGAATGGTGAAATCGGTGATGAAACACACGAACAAGAAATTTGGAACATGCTACAGGGCATGGACAAAACCCTGTTAACCTTAATAATCAAAATAATAATAATAATAGAAATAATCGAATCGGAACGAGAATAATCGTAACAACCCGAAGAAACCCAAGGCCTATCTCGTGACCAAACCATAAGAAGAAATCAGACTAATAATCCCATACTTTTACCTAATGAAGGAGCGAATAATTTGAGATTAAATCTCATCTTTTGGTTTAATTGACGAAGAGCCCAATTCTAGAGAAGATGATGAAGATCCCATCATCATCTCTATCTTTTGAAGAATCTGTGCAATCTGACCAAAAGTCAAGGTGCTCACAAGGAATTAACAAGGATGACTATGTTTCACTTTTTTCTCTAAAAGGACGAGCCCGAGATTGGTTTATGTCTCTTCCGCATCATTCACTTACAAGTTGGGAGGAGATTCAAACTGAATTTCGAAACAATACTTCACTCCCGGACGGAATTTGGAATTAAAAGTCGAGGTTGCTAATTTTAGACAAGGATCTCAAGAAGCGCTTGGGAATGCGTGGGAAAGATTTAAAAATTGTTAAGAGCGTGTCCCGACCATGGTTATTCCTTAGACATGCAAATTCAACTTTTACGTCAGTAAATTAAGAAAAGATTCACGTCTTTGATGTAGACCATGCATGTGGTGGTTCTTTAATGATGAGTGAGGCTCAATTAGTTTACGATGCCATCGAAAAGATTTCCAAAAATAACAGAATGTGGGAAACCGGTTCTAGCACCAGAAAAGTAGCTTTTGCAGGAGAATGTACGTCTAATACGGAAGTTCTAGCACATTTAGAAAATTTGAGTAGGAAATTTGATGGATTACAATGAGAATAAGAACCAAAGTTAGGAAAATAGTGCACCAACTGAATACTCAAATCAGGATAAAATACCACTAGGGATTGAAGAACCGACAGGATGCTCAAGAGAGGAGGTGAGTTTTCTTCAGCAGCATAGAAATTTAAACAATGCTTATTCAAACTCGTTCAATGCTATTAGAAGAGATCACCCTACTTATCGATGGTGGTCGAAAACCCTAGCAAGCAAGGACAACCGCCGTATCCAGGTTCCATATAGGAACTTGAATAATAATCAAGTTTATCAAGAAAACACATCTAATCGAATTTACAATCATTACCTAGATCCTATCCTCAACATACCACTCAAAGTATACCAAGAACTCAAAGTTCTACTCAACTGCAGAGGAATTGAAAAATGGGAAAAACTAATGGAAAATATGATGGGTGTAGTATCTACTCAAGCTAAAAATATAGAAGCGATGGTGACTTTATTGAGTACAGATCACTAAGGACATGAGTTCAATGAAAACATCTATGAGTGGACATGATACCGGGATGAGAACGATAGAAGCCTCATTAAGGAATATGGAAGATCATTTGAGTAGGCGGTGAATGTAATAAGCGAGACCCAGGGAGGATTACCAAGTAACACTGAAAGGAACCCAAGAGAGGTAAATGTTGTAATTACGAGAAGTAGGAAGCTCGATGGAAGTAATGGAGTTGAAAACCTTGGGGATAATGAAGTAGAAGATGACTTAGATGGTAGGAATGATAGAACTAAAGATGAACTTGAATTTCTGAGATGAGGAAGAAGAAATTATAGACAACTTCTTGAAAAGAAATAAAAGTTCGAACACTGAAAGTGAAAGGGAAAATTGGGTAAAAATCCCTAAGATTCTCGAAAGATCCCATGGATAAAGATTTAAGGACTTTATTTAAGGAACATGTTAGAATGGAAAATAATGAAAACAAGGATGAAAAACAGGAAGAAATGAGGGGATCAAGTAGAGATTGATTCAGGAACAATTTAAAAGAAAGAATTCAAGAACACGAAACATGGCGATTGAGTAGAACTCAAAGGTTTAAGGAAAAGAAAAGAGAAAGCGACAAAGGAACCAAAGGTCATAGATTTAGAATCTTTACCTTACCCTCCTAAAGATCAAATCAAAAGGCAAAAGCGATAAGAAGTATGCTCGTTTCTGGACACTTTTCGTCATATTCAAGTTAATATCCCTGTTATCGAAGCTTTGATTAATATACCTGCCTATGGAAAATTTCTGAAAGAAATTCTGTCAAACAAGAAAAAATTAGAGGAATATGAGAATATATGCCTAAATGAAGAATGTTCCGCAGTCAACAAAGATAAGTTACCACCTAAACTGAAAGATCTGGTAGTTTTACCATTCCGTGTGAAATTGGAGGATTTCTGTTTAAGAAGGTCTTATGTGATCTAGGAGCGAGTATAAATCTCATGTCTTATGAGGATTATAGAAAGTTAGGCATAGGAAAGCTTACTAAGACTGAAATGACTCTGCAAATGGCAGATAGATCGATTAAGTACCCTAAGGAATTATAAAGGACATATTGGTTAAAGTAGACAAATTCTATTTTCCAGTAGACTTTGTAGTTATGGAAATGGAAGACGGTTATTGGCGCCTCTCATTCTAGGTCGTCCATTTCTAGCTACTGGGAAGAACTTTAATCGATGTTCAGAAAGGAGAATTAATCTTAAGAGTCAATGAAGACGAAGTTACTTTCAATATTTTCAAAGCTATGAATCATGCATCATCGAATCATGTTCTTTTATAGAAGATATTCATTACATCTATGATAATCGATTACCAACTTTTGAAGACAGATTAGAAGAATGCTTAACTCTGTCTATCTATAAAGAAGATGAGGAAGACATTGAAATGAAAGAGATAATTCTTTCTTTAGATCTGAAAGTTTTACCTTTAAGCCACCATGGCATAAGTACTTGGAATTAGAACTAGAAGGACCGGTTCTTAAATCGTCAATAGAAGATCCGCCAAAGAACCGGACTTGAAACCATTACCTTTAAATCGAAATATGCTTTTCTTGAAACGATAATCTATTACCGATTATTATTTCATCGACTTTAATCGAGCAACAAGAAGATCAATTACTTAGAATGTTGAAAAAGCATAAGAAAGCTTTTGGATGGATGATTCTTTGATATTCGAGGTATTAGCCCTGAGATTTGCGTTCATAAGATAATTCTGAAGGAAGATGCTAAGCCTTGTATTCAACCGCAACGCCGCCTCAACCCAAATTTGCAGTTAATTGTTAAGAAAGAGGTCATTAAGCTATTAGAGATGGGAATAATTTTTCCCATATCAGATAGTGAATGGGTAAGTCCAACTCAAGTGGTACCAAAGAAAGGAGGTTTCACAGTGAAAGAAAATGATAGAAATGAATGGATTCCAACAAGAGAAATTACGAGTTATCGAATGTGCATTGATTTTAGGAAACTAAATGATCATACTAAGAAAGATCATCATCCACTTCCATTCATAGTTCAAATGTTGGAGCGGTTAAGTGGTCATAAATATTATCGCTTCTTAGATGGTTATTCAAAGTTATTTCTGATTTTCATTGCAGCAGAGATAGGGAGAAAACTACTTTCACTTGTCCTTATGGAACTTTTTGCGTATAAAAGAATGCCGTTTGGTTTATGTAATGCTCCAAACTACGTTTCAAAGATGCATGATGGCTATATTTTCCGATATGGTTGAGAAATTCTTGGAAATTTTATGGACGACTTTAGTGTTTACGGAGATTCTTTTGGTAAATGTTTATCGCACTTAGAAAGAGTGTTGCAACGCCATGAGGATACCAATTTAATTTTAAACTGGGAAAAATGTCATTTAATGGTATCGGAAGGAATTGTTCTAGGCCATAGAATCTCGAAATAGAATTGAAGTTGATAAAGCTAAGGTTGAAGTAATTGAAAAATTACCACCACCGTTAATCTAAGGACTCTAAGAGGATTTCTTGGACATGCAGGATTTTATAGGAGATTTATTGCAGATTTTTCAAAGATAGCAAAGCCTCTAAGTCATTTGCTTGAAAAGGAAGTACCTTTTAACTTCGATAGTAAATGTAAGGAAGCTTTTAGGACCTTAAAAACAAGATTAACTCATCGCACCAGTGCTAATAGCACACAGATTGGAATTTACCGTTTGAGATTATGTGTGATGCCAGTGATTTAGCTGTAGGAGCAGTTTTAGGACAAAGATATAACAAAATTCTCAAAGCTATTTACTATGCATCTCATACGTTAAATGCAGCTCAACTGAACTATACAACTACAGAAAAAGAACTGTTGGCTGTGATTTTTGCCTTAGATAAGTTTAGATCGTATATTGTTGGTTCTAAGGTAATAATTTATCTGAGACTATTCGACTTTGAAGTATTTACTGAGTAAGAAAGATGCGAAACCACGTCTTCTTAGATGGATTCTCTTACTTCAGGAGTTTGATATTGAAATTAAAGATAAAAAGGGAAGTGAGAATGTAGTAGCAGATCATCTAAGTAGAATGGAAAATGATGGAGAAAAGGGAATAGAAATTAAAGATTCATTTCACGATGAACAACTTTTAGAATAGATACTCCTTCAACCATGCAGTTATTAAAGAATAGAATTCTTCTAAGGAAATGTCACCCTGGTTTGGAGATATCATTAATTACTTAACCTGTGATTATATTCCGTCTCATTGGACTTGGCAGCAGAAGAAGAAATTCTTTTATGACTTAAAATTTTATTACTGGGAGGAACCAGACCTTTTCCGTAAATGTTCGGATGGGATAATCAGAAAGTGTGTGCCTGATAATGAAATTTTAAGTATTTTATCATTTTGTCATGATCGTGAGGCAGGAGGTCATCATGGAGGATGGAAAACTGCTTTTAAAGTTTTACAATGTGGTTTTTATTGGCCTACGCTATATAGAGATGCTTATAAGTATGTCAAATCCTGTGAATCTTGTCAAAAATGGGGAAATGTATCTAAAAAACATGAAATGCCTATGCAACCTATTTTAGAATGTGAGTTATTTGATGTTTGGGGTATAGATTTCATGGGACCATTTCTATATCTTTTGGAAAAAGATTTATTCTAAGTAATGGTAGATTATGTTTTGAAATGGGTAGAAAGTCAAGCTCTTCCCACTAATGATACCAAAGTTGTCATCACGATTCCTTAAAAGAATATATTTACACGTTATGGCATTCCGAGGGCTATCATTAGTGATAGAGGTTCACACTTTTGTAATAGACCATTTACCAAGATAATTGAAAAATATGGTGTAACATAAGTTAGGAACGCCCTATCATCCGCAAACCAGTGGTCAGGTAGAGGTGTCTAATAGAGAGATCAAAAGAATTGTAGAAAAGACAGTGGATTCAAATCTAAAAAAAGCTGGCGATTAAACTAGACGATGCATTATGGGCATATAGAACGACTTTTAAAACACCAATTGGTTGTTCTCCTATAAGTTAGTTTTGGTAAGTCTTGTCATCTCCCAGGTTGAGTTAGAACACCGAGCCTTACGGGCTATTAAATTTTGAATTTCGATCCTAAGGTCATCGGTGATCATAGATTGCTTCAATTGATGTAACTAGAAGAATTCCGTCTCGATTCTTATGAAAACGCTCGAATCTACAAGAACGCACGAAATCCTTTCACGATAAGAGAATCTATAGTCGTGAGTTCCATGTAGGCGATCGAGTGCTCTTGTACAATTCACGTTTAAAGTTATTTCAGAAAGCTTAAATCAAGATGGGACAGTCCATTTAAAGTAACGAGAGTTTACAAACTGAGTCGTTGAACTAAGCGATGGAAATACAACTTTTATAGCCAATGGCCATAGAGTAAAGTTATTTGTGGAAGGAGAAGGAACCGCACTTGAAAGAAGAAATAATGCTACTAACTGATCCTCCGACAAAGTAAAAAGCAGAGAAATCGAGAAACTGAAAAGCAGAGGAGTTAAACTCAGCCGAATACCAGGTGCTATTTATCTTTACTCTACTTTTATGTGTTTTATTTATGTTTAAAGTAGTTTCGTCTTTTACCGGATAGACGTAAAAGAACTGGATGTCCTTTTTAGATAGAATAGAATTTTTTTGTTGCTTTTGAAATTAGGCTTGGATAAAGATGTCGCGTTTAGAATAGAAGCTTCGCTTTTGAGAAAAACAAGCAATTGTTGAGGAGATCGATGAAAGAACTATGTAATGGAAAATCGAGAAGTTCGATAAAGAGAAGGCAAAGTTTTTAAGAAGGTGTAGAAAGTTGTGGAAAAAGTGAGCATGAAGGGAAATGTAGGAAAGCACAACCAAATCCAGGATGAGTGTTTGAATGTTGTTAAGAAGGAACGATTAGGTGATTATCCGAAAATCGATGGAGATCAAAGAGAAAATTCGAACGCCTCATTTCTTAAGGTTAGGTTGATAGAAGCGTTACATCGTAACTCCGGAAGATTTAGAAGTATTGGAATTAGGACCCTCGTGAATTTTGTAATACTTATAAAATTTTATATAACTTTTGAAAATTTTATAAATAGGATCTTTATGAAATTACTTAAAAGTTTTATAAAGTTTTATAAAAAGTTTTTTTTTATTTTGTAGAAGTTTTATTAAGTTTAAAAAAAAAAAAAAAAAAAAAAAAATTTGGTCGGATCGATCCGACCTAAACCCGGATCGATCCGAAGCTAAAAACTAAAAAAAAAAGAACGGGATTTTCCCTTCTTCTTCCTCTTCCATTTTTTCCGAGAAAACAGCCGCCCCTCCCCTTTTCCTCGAATTTTTTCTCTTCAAATCATCACATAACATTACTATTAAACTACCCCAATCCTTACACTCTTCTCATTTTCCTCTCTTCTCTTCAAATTTTCAATCTTATTGAAGTAATTTTCAAGGAAAGCTTCAACTTTCATTCAAGCGACTTTCCATCTTTTCCGCCAAATTTCAACCTTTTAAGCTTTGTAATGTAACATTGTAGTCACTTATTTTCTTAATTTCGTTTTTATGCAATTTTATTTTTCAATTGTTTTGTCACTCACATTTGTCTTTGTTGTTTTGTGTTGTTTTTTGTTTTTTGTGTTGTTTTGTTATTGTGTCACTATCGTAGAATGGCCGAATCATCGAAAGCTAGTAAAAGCATAAACCGCATATCCCTACCCAAATTCTAGTTATAGAAACTAGCCTTTAATGAGAAGAAGAATTGGCGAGTTAGTTTTGAAAGAACCGCGTCTGCTGCAGCTAAGAAAGCATTGAAAAATAAATTTGGACAATGTTTAGTTGCAATAGAGAGGGGCTTAGACTTCAAAGATTTGGGAAGGAGGTAAAAGATATTTTTGAAGGAGGCATTGGATGGAATTAGCCAGTTTAAGGTCAGGAGAAATTAACACCACCTTAGTAGCTGAATTTTATTCTTTGGTAGCAACTCACAATGCTACGGATGAAGGTGAGTTAACCTCTGTCAACCTGAGAACTAGGACAGTGCCGTTTACTCCTCACATTATTAATGCTATTTATGGTATTCCTGATATACCGGAGAATGAGGATTATTATACAGTTTGGAATTTGGATGAGCCAGCAGACTTTGATCATATTGTTGCGGTAGCCTGAGAATGAGTTAGATCCCATCGCTGCCTGGCATGAAAGCAAAGTTTTCCTATGGGAAATGTATCCGGGATATGAAAGCCATTAAGCGTTTTATCAGTCACACTCTTTACCCGACTCGGCATTTTACATCTTTTGGTAAAGAGGATTTGTGTATTGCTTGGGCTATAGTTAATGATGTACTGTGGATATAGGCGAGTAGTAATGTAGAAGGGCCAAGGAATTTGCCTGATCGCTAGCTAGACCAGGCGATCCACATGCCTTTTCCGTGTTTTATTTCTTCCTTGTGTCGTCGGATAGGAGTCCCCGAGCTCCCAAATGATAATTTGATGATGGTGGATGACACACTTATAGTCCTAGTTTACCACTTAGGCCGGCGGGAAGAATAAACTTTTGGACCCTAACCGTCAACGACCTCATTTACTCCATCCACTCTTGTCCCTCCTTCATCCAGTCAAACTCAAACTCAATTTCCGAATACCATCACTTACGACATGTTTCAATCCATGGCCTATGATGTTCATCGTGCTAATGCCAATATGGTGCTTTTGCGGAAAGGAATAAATTATGGTCGAAGATTTACGTCAAGGCATACGAGGTTTATATCAAATGAATATCTTGCAAAACCCTACCTATGCCGAGATGGATATTCCGCAATGCCAAACCCACCTTATACCTTGCCCGATTTCATTCCACCGATGCCACCTCACTCGGACTTCCAACAAATGCCACATTCTTTTGGATTTCAAACTAGTGGTGTAGGAGATTTTTCGACAGTACTATGGACAATTTGCGACATCGAATGGACTGGATCTCGGATCATTTGGCCATACCACGACGAGATGGGGAAGCACTTTTACGATATCACGAGAGAGATGAGCTCGATGGGACTAGATAGTTCGGCACGGATGTCAACTTATTTTCAAGATCCATCCCAAGAATCGACCCGTTCTCAAGCTATGCCAAGTTCAAGCCACGTCGGTGAGTGATGAAGAGGAGTGATTTTTAAACATTCCATGATTTTTGACATTGAAACATTTTATTTTTATTACAATTTCTTTTTCGTTAAATTTTAAGTTATTTTGATTTTGGAAGGATTTTATTTTAATACGATTTTCATGTTTTCATTGCATATTAGAGTATTACGCATCGTGTACTAAAATTTATCGTTATAACGTAATGAAAATAAACCAAAAATAGGAAGAAAACTTGTCCCCTAGAAAAAACTAGGCATTTTTCAAGCAAAATCGACTCTGTCCGTGAACAGTAATGTTCCGGATCGATCCGGCTTTTCACCGGATCGATCCGATGTGAGTTTACCGACCGACAAAGATTATCGGTTCGTGAGGCCGGATCGATCCGGCCCTTTCGGATCGATCCGGAAAGTAAAAACGCGCAGTAAAGCAGATCTTTTCTACTTTTGCTTGATAGATATATTTCTATAAAAGGAAAGAGCTTGACCATAAAACTTTGCTCATTCTTTCCTTCTTTCTATTTTAGTTAAAAATCTCTCAGATCGAGAAATGTCTAACCGCTCCTCTCTCCTTCGGTTAATAGTTATGAGCCACATCGCTTTGATGGTGTGGTTCCCGAAGGGCATGCCTCTTGTTTTCATAATAACGCCCCGAGACATCTAAATTTCGTCCGTTCTCCTATTACGATGGAGAAAGGCTTAAACACTTGAAAAATTGATCAATGGGGACGTAATCTAATCCGAGGTTGCGGGTGGAAAAAGTTGATAAGGACTCAGGAGGTCGAATAAACATTTCGATTGTTAGAGATTTTTTTGCCTCTCTCTTGAGATAACGACAGTAGCCTCATCTCAACTTATTACAGTTAGGGGAATCGTTATTTCATTTTCACCAGTCATCATAAATCAAATCTATCAAATCCCACCATGTACTTTTGATCGAAACCCACACTTCGAGTTTCTTTGGGAACTTGGGGATGCGTATAATGTTGTAAATCGTACTGCAGAAGCCTTTCAGTTCGTATTTCCGTTGTTTGATCATAACTATGATTCCTCAACTCTGGCTTTACCCCCTCATTTAAGGGCGTGGAAACGCTTCATTAATTCTCGGATCTATCCAACTAGAGATTTTTATGGGGTTACGGATGATGAGATGCTGCTGTTGTATGCATTGGCTGTGGGAGCATACATTGATTGGGGAGTTTTGATTTTTAAGACTGCAATTAATTTTGCAGTAGAAAGACGTAATAGGGGAAGACCGCTACCATTTGCCTGGGTTATCTCTCACCTTTGTATCCAAACCTGAATCACGTGCCACGAGTTTGCTCTCGATTTGAGATTTTTCCATCTCGTGATTCTCAGTTAGGATTACTTCCGGTGGATACTCCCGGATGTTCATCTACGGTTTGATAATCAGTTAGAAGTTATGTTGTTAAGTTGGTAGTTGTTTAAATTAGTTGTTTAATCGTTTTTTGTTGTTTGTTACTTTTATTTATAGTTTGTAATAGTGTTTAATATATATGTCATTTTCTTTAATCAAAATAATATATGGTTGCTAAAAATAAGAAATAATAATCAAAATCATATAAAATTTTAATTTTATTTGCAAACTATTTTTATTTACTCACTTTGAACATCGGGACGATGTCATTTCGTAAGTGGGGGAGTGGAAGTAAGTTAGTAAATAAAAATTAAAATTTTCTTATATAAATTTATACTTAATTGCTCAATACTTAGTTTAATTTTCTTGGAACAAAATAATTAGATAATATATAATTAGTATGAATAAAAACAATATAAATTGGTAAGAATAGATTTTAATTAAGTAAAGTAAATTAGATATATTATAAGTATATTATATATGTTAATTTTAGATCTTTATAAGATTTTAAGTATATGTAACTATACATAAATATTATCAAGTAAGTTTCATATGAAATTTTAGCAAATATACTTATATTTATAATGAATTTTAGAATAATTTTCTTTGTAAAACGAAATATGAATATGGAATCGGATTAGGAATGATGAGATTTTTGACACCACAAAAATTACCTCAACCTTGATTAGAGTGATCAAGACCTCACTCGAAATAGCCATTTTTGATCATAACCGACCCTTGGCTTATTTTGGTCTACATTTCCTAAAAATCCACGAGTTTTATGCATCATTTATGAAAGGATATGATAGCATGAAGCTAAGGATGGTGTATCTTTGAGGTGAAAAAAAAAAAAAAAAAAAAAAAAAAAAAAAAGAACAAAGCACCATATTTACAGAGAATTAATCGAATACCATGTATCTTCCTTATCTTTGATCGACAGATATCGGTAGTAGCTTCCAATGATTTGAGTGCAGTAGGGTGTTATCTAGAAACGTCCTATATCACTATGAGGTATAAAGCTCCCGATAAAAATTCGAATCATAAGATCTCAAGAATGATTACGAGTTTAAGGAAACCGGACTCGTAATTTTAGATCGAAAGAGTATTACTCCGATCAATCTTGATGAAGCAATGCTTGTAAATTTGATTTTCTACACACACTCACGCTTTTAGTTCTTAATATTGAAAAAGAAGAGAGAAAATCTGAAAAATAGTTGGAAAAGGAGATTTTATTAATCGAAACTGTTTTTGATCAAACGTGAAGGTGTAAGTACGTACGACTTGCCTCTTTCTCTTTTTGATTTCTTTTTCTATCTTTTCGATTAACCAATGTCCTATCCTAAAAAGTATTAGCCATCTTGTCAATTACTTGACTTAGTCTTTGATTCCAAATATTTCATATAAGTTGAGATAGGAAAATAATTCTAGAATTTTAATTATATTTATTGAGTAGATTTTGTGAAATTTCATTTGAATAATAGTTGATAAATAATTTATCAAAGTTATCTACACTTTTTATCTTATTAATTTCTAAGAAAGATATAATTAATATGTTTATAATATTGAAATGATATTTTACTAATTTAAAATTTTATCTACCACTTATATTATTTTTATCGTAATTTTTATATATTACCGCTTATTTTTGCTCGAGGACGATCAAAGAGCTAAGTGAGGAGTAGTTGATGTGTAACATTTATATGATAAAAATTACGATGTTTTATATATCGTTATCGACTATTTTTATATAAAATATAAGTAATTATAATGAGATAATCTTATAAAATATTAATAGCTATGAATAAATCTAAATACTATAAAAATCTAGTAAAAATGATAAAAAGTTATAAATTTTGTACCGGGTTAATAACCGAGTGTCGTGTCGATTCACGTGGGTATTTTTGGTATTTTACAGACCTTAGGTAAACCAAGACCCCAGTGATGACATTTTGTGGAGTAAAATCATATCTTTTGGAGGAATAAAGGAAGTGCCACGAGATTTAAAGTTCAAGTGGACCAATGATTCGTGACGCCATATCAAGTTATATTTTCGACGAACAAATGGCCCAGCAAAAAGGCATTTTCTGAAAAAGAAGTCTTTATGGAAGTTATAGATCTCCTCAAGAGCTTTCCAACGATCTTGAATTATGTCATTTGGAGATCCAGAGCTCAAGTTATGATTTTATCAAGTTTCGGATTAAGATTGGAAAAAATCTATCCGGATCGATCCGATTTACCTCGGATCGATCCGAGGAAACATCATGATTAGACCAGCATGTGGCCCCCGCAGAGAATATCCGGGATAATATTTTTTATTCCCGGATCGATCCGGCCCTTTCTCGGATCGATCCGCAAAAAAAAACCGCCTATAAATAGAAGCGATCTGCGCAGCACATAAAAGGGGTACCAAATATATTTTCTTCACCTCTTTTTAGTAGTAGTAGTATGTATATATATAGGCCTTATGCCATAAATAAAGTAGTATCGTTATAATGCTCTAGAAATTATCGGAAGATCAATGTTGTTGAAGTTGTTGTAGCATCCGGAAGAATACGAACACGATTCAATCGTTGTAATCGGGTAAAATTCCTAAAGTATTTATGTTTGTTTTGTCTTTTATCTTTTCGTATAATGTTAGTAGGCTAAATCTAATAACTAGCCAAAGTTATGTAATCGTTTTATTTCGATCTTTTCGGTAAAGGAATCTTTGTCTAAGTAAAATTGAATAAAATTGAGTTAATTGAATCTTTTCCTATTGATAAAGTTTGACTTGAAAGAATTCATAATCTAATTATGAATTGACACCTCGTAATTAAGTTATGAACTCGTTAATAGAAAAACCGGAGGGTAAAATTGGCGAGTGAAAGCGTGACAACGGAACCCGATTTCTACCGGGGCGATTTGTCCTAAAAGATGAATCTTATTAAAATTTGTACTCAAGATCGTAATAATGTTAAATTCATCGAGTTTAATTGAAACTTAAACCGGAAAGTTGAATCGCCCGGCCTTGACAACCGGAGCCTTTAAATAAAATTGACCGCTTGTGAACGGAATGACTCCTTTTATTCAAAGGTAGAATCGTACTCGGGACACGTTCGTAAAACCGTAATGATTGTGGACTTTGGAGTGATGACAATGGACATATGACAATTTCACACACTAATGTGAGGACGAATTGTTAACCTTAGGAGTACACCGTTTCATTTACTCAATTGAACCTAAAGATCGAGCACATTCCATTCACTGAAAAGATCGTATAAATCAATTATATAAACTTTGGCTAGTTCTCTAATAATATATTTGGCATCTATATATTTATATCTATATATATACTTTGCAACTTATGCACATCTATATATATTTATATATCTATATATATTATATTAGAATAAATTTTAATTTACGCATTTATTTTATGTTAAGTAAAATAGTAGTTATCTGTGCTATAAAACTGCGACTTAGATCGAGTTAATAACAGCTCTTTGGTGTTTAACCACACTTAGAAGAATTACAAAGTTCCCTGAGGATACGATACTCTGACTCACCATACTAGCACTCTGATTTGACCCGATACAATCGTCGGTTAAGGACCTGGTATTAGCACTAGAAAAGGCCACGTCATGGTGTAACATATTGTTGCATGATCATACAATGGAACGACCTTCTGTTTTTGTCTTTCTTTCACAAGCAGTTAAAAGGGCCAGAGACCTACGTTTAGCAGACATTGATTTAGAGGCCTGTATATTGGGAGTACATCTGGAAATGATAATAATTATTGTTTTAATTTAGATAAAAGTAATGTTTCTTCTTTTTTTTCGTTTCAAAAAACGATCCTTTATTTATTGATAAGTGGAGGCTCCCAATAACAAGTTCAGCAAATTACATATAAAAATTACAAATGATAAAAAACTCCACGCTAGTCTAAGATTACGGACGTGTCTCAGCTTTAGAGAGTAACACGTGGAGGGGGATGTGCATCTTGAGCTCCATGGTGGATCCAATTTCTCCGTTGCCAATCATATCTCTGAACTGATAGAATCTTCATAAGGAGACTATGTTGGTAAGGGGAGTTTGGGGGTGAGTATCCCTCACCTCTTCTTCATCTAGAGGATTTACACTAATTTCTGAACCTTCACCTCCAAACGGCTCCTTGCTTAAATCAGGTGGATGCAACTTAGTTTGATCTACAACCTGCTGAGATTGGGTTGTGGTGGCTTTGTACATGACCTTAATTTGTCCTCCTTGAATTGCTGGACTAGGTTGTTTTCTTGTATCATTCGATACATCTGATAATGATGTCCTTGTTAGACTCTTTTGTTTAAAAGAAGTTGATCTCTTCATTTGCTGACCCTGCATCCTCATGTCTGAGGTATGTTCCCTTCCTTTGCCCGTGTTAGAGTGACTGTTTGATCTTATGTTGCCCACCTTCACAGATTTCGTCTCTTGTTTACTAAAGTTTCCTAGATCTGCAGCCTTGTTTTTATCGTTGGTTCTCTAAGAAGTTGTTTTGTGCACTTCCTTGATGACTGCTTGTCCCCCATGAGACTGTACATGTGCCACTTTCTCTCGTAATTACCTGACTTCATCAGGTAAGTCCCTCATTTCTTCTTCTTGTTGTGCAAGAGCCTCAAATCTTGATCCATTAGTTTTAGTCCTGGTATGTGTCTGGGTAGTATCATCAACTTCCATCATCTGATCCGGTAGGGCATGATCAGTTTCTTTGTTAGCAACTTCAGGATTCTGGCCAGCAGTGTTCCTTGGATGTTTCCAATTCCTTCTCCTGGCAGCTATCATCCAAGGGCCGTAGGGATTTTCAGGAGTTGGTCCCTTAGGTCCTTGAGTCTTTTGCTTCTGTTTATCTACAGCCAAAGGATCGTCAACTGCATTGTCCAAGGGTAGGGCAGAATTCTTTACTATGTCCAAACATGCTACGACAGTAGTAGATCTGTTGCGGACCTTCGTATTCAATCTTATAGCGTCTTCCATTGATTACAACAGAAGATTTAAGCCTCATTTCTAAGTCAACTTCAACACAAACTCTTGCAAATCGTCCTCTTTCATTAAAGGCTGTTTTGGGGTCAATTTTAATAGCTTTTCCAACCAAATTACCCAGCCTCATAAGTAGTTTTCCCTAAACATCTCAAGAGATAGCCTCGAGAATCTTACCCAAGCCAACTGTATGGTAATACTCTCCGTGTCCGGTTGGAAGAAAGGCTTCCACTTTCATAATCCAGCTTCTTGGTAAGTCAATTACATGGAGAGGAATAAACAGTTATTGTCAATGACGTCTTTATACTCGGTCATTTCATTGGCGTCTTCATCATCTCCAATGTAAATGCTAGTATCCGCATACCTGCCGGTTACGATCTCGACTCCACTTGTGTTTTGCCACACTGATTTAGCATTTTGCGTTGAACCCTCTTTATGATGATCCACACTACGCCGGAGAAGATCTTCTTTCTCCTGGCTTCGTTCGACGGCCATGGAGCTGGTCATCATCAAGGGCGTTTGGGTATGATGATCAAATGAGAAGTAGCGTTGTGGATGTTGGGATAGTGTATCGTGTGTGGAGTGATTTACGGAACAGATCCGTAATTTACGGATGGAATTACGGATAACTAAATGCACAAATTAATGTAGATCTAACACATCAAAACAACTATGGTTTAGATCTAATAAATCAACAAGTAAATAATAGATCTAATGACGATTAAGATCTAACAGTTAAACTATCACAATACAGATCTGACTTGAATGTAAAGCAATATAAAATGCATAAATAAATGACAAACCGAGACGAGTATGAAACTCTATCCTTAAGACAAATTGCTCCGATATGGTGCCCACGGTAGTAGAAAATGTCTCCCAAGATACAACGGCTTTACGTCTCGGATTTAGAGGCACTTCAAAAATCCGAACTCCGGCGAACTTACAGAGTGCTCCGACTTCTCTTCGACTCAATAGCTAGATCTACATGAATGACTAGATCTATATGACACAACATTTGTGGTGGAAAAGACAAGAGAAAACTGAAAAAATGAATAAACTTTCATCAATGGGGTTGTTTATATAGTGGAGAGGAGGAGCCAATGCTTAAATCTGATTGGCCGGAACACGTCACAAAACTTTTCCCCTTGGAAAAGTTACTAATTTCGAAATTATGCTTACTTTTATTTAGAAATTTCGAAATTAATTAAGCTAATTTCGAATTATTCCACTCATCTGATTGGTCGGATGATGTGTCGTCTGAATTCTGATTGGTCGAATGACTCAATGAATTCTGATTGGTCGAATGACACAATAATATTCCAAAATTAATTTATGGTAAATTTCATAAAGAAATTTTGTCCAAAAAATTAATAGTAACACCCGAACCAAACCGAGCCGAGCCGGACGGACGGCGGCGGCGGCGGCGCGCGCGTGCGTGTGGAATAATCTAAGTCCTCCCTCCTGCACAAAAGTGCCTTGCCCCTTGGGGCACATCTATAAGAGAATACACTAGCTCTTATATATGGAGCACAAGTCTCCCATCTTTCCAATGTGGGATATTGAGTTGAGGTACTCCCTTCAACTCTTATCTCCAACACATTTCCAACCAACTTTAGGCATTAATTTCTGTGGAAATATTACTCAGAAATATTACTCAATGAGACTCGATCATTGAGGCTTTCAGCAGGTGCTCAAGCAGATTCTTGAGCCTTAAGATTTCGTGCATAATATTTTGTACACCTTATTTAATTGTAAAATTAATTGTAAAAGACATATTAATTGTGAGTCATATAAACAATTAATATGTCAAACTCTAGTTTACTTTATGTCATAGACATAACTTTTACTTTTACTTTTGCATGCTTGCCGCCCACATCTACATACTCAAGTGGCCGCCCAAGCTAGCTAGCTAGTCTCTCTATCTCAATTGTATCTATTTATACATCTTTTACTCAATGAATAAAATAAGTTGAAGTTTACTCTTGTGTTTATCACATTCTCAAACTCTCTTCATGGTATCGGAGCCTTCTGAGTTCTAAAATCCGCAAAACTCGGTTCTTTTAGGAAAAATGTCAACATTATCTCGAAGTTTCATCTTCTTGATGAGACTCACAATTGCCTCTCAGACCGGGATAATCGAACACTCTTCTTTACAAATCATAAACTTGATGGTAACAATTACTTGCTATGGTCAAGGTCTATGAAAATGTATATCTCCGGCCAGGGCAAGATGGGATATCCATCTGGTTCCAAACTCCGCCTCCTCACGAGATCGACCCCAAGTTTGAAGCATGGGACATGAGAAAATAACCAAGTCATGACCATCCTCACGAGGTTCATGACAAAAGAGATCAGTGAGAACTTCATGATGTATGACATCGCTAAGGAAATGCTGGGACAATGCCAGAGACCTTTACTCAAAAAGGACAATACATCTCAAGTCATGAACTCAAGCTCAGATTCAAAATTGCGCAGACAAGGGGATATGTCTCAGAACTCAATACTTTAATCAACTATCTAAGGCATGGCAACACCTAGATATGTTGGAAACTCACCCTGGAATGATGTTAAAGATCTTGCACTCTTTAAAGACATTATCGAGAAAAGAGAGTATTCAAATTCCTTCATCGGATGAATCCTACTCTTGATGATGTCGAGGTAGAATTCTTGCTACTAAACCTCTCCCAAATCTCAAATCCATGTTTGCCGAGGTCAAACATGAGGAAAGCGAGAGAAAAGTGATGTCGCTTGAACCCTCGCTAACAACCCTACCTGAAAGTGCCACCTGCCGATCGTCGGGAACCTGCTGAGGCTAATCGAGGCTTCTGAGAAGCCTCTGGCCGATAAAATCGGGAAGGCGTTTCGTGACCACCGCAAACGCACTAATCACACCAAGGACACTTGTCGAAGCTACATGGCAAGCCTAACTCCTCCAAGACCTCCGGACCTGCCAAGGAAAGTCGAGCGGCATACATAAGTGAGGAAGAAGATGACAACAGTTGAATGCTCGGCTTGCTGCATTCAAAGCCTTCCTAACTCAACAAAAGGGAGGTAGTCACTCTACTGACATAGCCTCTCATGCCAGTACATGTAAATTCTACTCATCTATTAGTAATGAAACCTGGATTGTTGACTCTGGGGCCTCATCCCATATGACTGGTAATAAAAATCTCATTACTCAACTTAAGCCATGTCCCCAAATTCACAATATTAAGACTGGCGATGGATCTATCTCTAGTGCAAAAGGTTTTGGTCGTGCAAACTTACTAATAAGATATGCTGCGAGAATGTCCTATTTGTTCCAAAATTAGATTGCAATCTCATATCTCACAATAAACTTACTAAAGATTTGAACTGACTGTTGTTTTTAATGAGAATCGGTGCACATTCCAGATCATTCCTCAAAGAATGTTGATTGGGACTGCTAAACCTTGGTCAGAGTCTGTTTGTGGTCAACCTGCCAAGACAAGACTCGAGACCGAATCGCCTCGCCAAAGACTTTGCACTCAAAACCTAGACATTATCATGTTATGGCATTATAGACTAGGACATCCAGCTTTAGTTATTTAAAGTCTATAGATCCTGAATTGTTTAAAGGTTGTAATTTGAATGATCTTCAATGTGATATTTGTCGATTTGCTAAACTCACCAAATCTGTGTATGCAAAATTACCTTACTTACCATCCACACCATTCACCTTAATTCACAAAGTGACGTATGGGACCTCAAGAGTAAAAAGCATAACAGGAAAGAGGTGGTTTGTTACCTTCATAGATGACCACACCGAGAACCACTTGGTTATTTTTAATGAAGGATAAGTCGAAGTTGGACCCATCTTTCAAGAATTTTACAACATGGTCTCCACTCGGTTTGACACTAAGATCAAAATCTTGAAGACCCGACAATGCTCTTGAATATTATGAGTCTCATCTCATTAATTTCTTGATGGATAAAGGATTGTCCATATCAAGTAGTTGTGTTGAAACCCCTCGGCCAAAATGGGGTTCTTGAGAGAAAGAACAGCATCCGCTTGAAATGGCTAGGTCTATTATGTTTACCACAAATGTTCCAAAATATATGTGGGGTGAAGCCATATTGACTTCCACATACTT
Source organism: Gentiana macrophylla (assembly GCA_026214975.1). Taxonomy (NCBI): domain Eukaryota; kingdom Viridiplantae; phylum Streptophyta; class Magnoliopsida; order Gentianales; family Gentianaceae; genus Gentiana; species Gentiana macrophylla. The sequence goes on from CM047807.1 coordinate 31,374,350, forward strand.
AATCAACAGACTACCCAAACAGGTACTAGGCTTCAAAACTCCTATCAAAACCCTATGGACACACACTCCTCGCCCCATCTTATTTCCCAGATTACCTCCAAAAATCTTTGGTTGTCTTGTGTTTGTCTATATCCATGCCCAACATGAAGCAAACTTGATCCCAAAGCTCACAAGTGCATTTTCCTAGGATATGCAAAGGGACAGAAAGGTTACAAGTGCTACTCTCTTCGAAAAGAGATTTTACAATTCTATGGATGTAAAATTTTTGAAAGGACTCCTACTACAAAGCAAGTCCACTGAGGCGATCAACGATGGAAACTCGATAGAAATTGACCTAAACCCTTCCTTCAAAGAAACTCTTAACCTCAAAGAACCCTCGATTCTCAAAGAGATCAAACCCTAGACCTCTTCGACTCACAAAGACCTCTCGATGATCCCCAAAGAACCAACCGACTCGAGCCTGCGATCCCGAGCCCATCGACACTCAAAGAATCTGCAGATCCTCGCAGCTTCATCGACATTGATGACATGACCTATTGCTCTAAGGAAAGGAAAAGATCATGCACTCGATCATTCTATTCATACTTATTTATCTTATGATCGCTTGTCTCTCTGTCTTTGCCATGTTTACACAGACTGGACTCTCACTCTATCCCTAGAAATATTCAGGAGGCCCTTCAAAATAATAGGTGGAAGGCTGCTGTTAAAACTGAGATGACTGCTCTCCTGGATAATCATACTTGGGACCTCACAACTCTTCCCAAAGGCAAGAAGACAGTTAGCTGCAGATGGTTATTCACTATCAAATACAATGCTGATGGTACAATTGACAAGTACAAAGCCAGATTGGTAGCAAGGGATTCACTCAAACTTATGGTATTGACTATAAGGAAACTTTTGCACCCAGTGGCAAAACTCAACACCTGTGGGGTCCCGATCTCTCTAATTTGTCCAAGCTGGGTGGCCTCTACACCAATTGGATATAAAAATGCTTTTCTCAATGGTGATCTCACCGAGGAAGTCTATATGAATGTACCTCCTGGTTTTGTCAATCTCCACACTCGGGGCAAGGTATGCAAACTCAGGGAAATCTCTATATGGCCACAAGCAATCCCCAAAGAGCCTGGTTTGGAAAACTCACAAGCGTGGTTAAAGCCGCTGGATATCATCAATGCAACTCGATCACACCATGTTTGTCAAGACAACCAAACCAGAGGAGGTCCATTCTAATTGTATATGTGGATGATATCATCCTTCATCGGGAAGACTCTCACCGAGATCCGTAACTTGAAGACTCTACCGGCAAAGGTGTTCCAAGTTAAAGATCCGGGCTACCTCAAGTACTTTCTTGGTATGGAAGTAGCTAGAAACACCAATGGCATTTCGGGGTCTCCCAAAGAAGTATGTCCTGGGACTCATGAAGGAAAGCGGCATCTTTGGGATGCAAACTCTTTGTATCTCCAGCAGTAGACCCTAGTCATACCTCTCTCGCATGGTGACATTCATTGTCGAGAAAAGAACAATATCAAAGGCTTGTAGGCAAACTCATATACCTTTCTCACACAAGACCTGATATTGCATATGGGGTCGATCACAGTCGGTCAATTCATGCATTGCCCTCTTGAGCAACATTGGGATGCGAGTGAATAGGATCTTGAGGTATTTAAAATCCACTCCTGGCCAAGGCCGCACTTCACCAAGTCTACCGATAGATCAATCAAGGTCTACACCGATCTTGATTGGGGTGGATGTCACATTGACAGGAGGTCTACCACAAAGGCTAGTGCTCATATATATGGGGAACCTGGTTACTTGGAGGAGCAAGAAACAACTCCTCTTGTGTCAAGAAGCGATCTTGAAGCTAAACTAAGGGCACTTGTACTTGGCATTTGTGAAGCTCTATGGCTAAAAAAGTCTCGATCGAACTTCAAACCGAATCAGACAACCTATCATCACTCTGTTGTGATAATAATTCACCTTATGCATGGCAGAAGATCCAGTCCATCATGATAAAACCAAGCATGTGGACATTGACAGACACTTTACGAAGAGAAGAATGATGCCAAGATTATTCAACTCCGGTATGTTCCTCAGCAGATCGAATCGATATTCTTACCAAGGCTATTCCACCTCTTATGTTCGGTGAGACTAAGTAGCAAACTTGGTTGCATCAACATATCTGACCAGATTTTGGGGGTGTGGAAATATTACTCAGAAATATTACTCAATAGACTCGATCTGCTGAGGCTTCAACAGGTGCTCAAAGCAGATTCTTTGAGCCTTAGATTTCGTGCATAATATTTTGTACACCTTATTTAATTGTAAAATTAATTGTAAAAGACATATTAATTGTTAGTCATATAAACAATTAATATGTCAAACTCTAGTTTACTTTATGTCATAGACATAACTTTTACTTTTACTTTTGCATGCTTGCCGCCCACATCTACATACTCAAGTGGCGCCCAAGCTAGCTAGCTAGTCTCTATCTCAATTGTATCTATTTATACATCTTTTTACTCAATGAATAAAATAAGTTGAAGTTTACTCTTGTGTTTATCACATTCTCAAACTCTCTTCAATTTCTCATTCACCCGACATCCGAATCGAGTGATTCAAAAGCCCATCATCAACTACTCCGTATAGAGTATTTAATGATATCATTAACTCTCGATGGCATACATCGGAGCCTATCCGTAATTTGCGCTAAAGTTGACTATTCAACCCTTCAAAAAGGGCTTTTTATCCAACAATCCCCTACATGAATGAAAATTAATGCAAATGCAAATGCAGACTCTGAAGAGAAGTCAGACGGAAAAATATTGCATCGGGAGAGGTAGCTTCGGCCTTGAACCCGCTTTAGTGAAGTACTTATCGGATTTACTCGGCTAATCATAAACTAGGTCTTGAAGCTATTCAAACTTTTAGTGTAAACCAAGACAATAGTGTTGGATCGATAATGCGCAACTAAACACTCTAGAGGGGGGGTGAATAGAGTGTTAACCGATTTATAAACTCTTTTTCGATAATTCAACACAAGTACTAAACAACTAAGGCGGAAGCTAACTTAGTCGGTTATTCGCTTGTGTTATAAAACCTTAGTGATCAAAGGTAATTAATTTTTGTGTGATCAAAACAGGTTTACCAAATAAATAAAGTTTAGATAATTAATCAAGTCAAGGAACAACAAAGGTTTATAACCTGTATAATTAATTTAATCAAACAGAGAAAGGTTTGTAGGCTGATAGTACTTTCACAAACCAAACCAAATGACTAAGTTCAAGATTTATAAGACTATCAATGAATACATATATACTTTAACAAACAAAGGTGCACAATGACTTAAATATTACAAACCGAGTTCATCAATAAAGATAAATCAATCATTTACAAGGTCAATACAAACCAAATATATAAAGGTGAAAATAATATCAAGATGCAATGTTGATTCAAATATAACAAGTGAAAAGCAAATTGTCTATTATAATAGTTTGGACTGAAATGCAGATTCACAAAATTGGGGATACAACAGATCAAACCAAATTGAACCTTCAGTCAAGGATCAAGGATGATAATCAAGGTGAAAACACCAAGATTATCAAACCAGATCTTGGTCAACTAAATACAATGTTCAGCCACCTAATAGCTAACCTAAACTATTACAGATTGTCCAAATATCAGATTCAGGAGGCTTGCAGAGGCAGCAGGTAATGTAGGCAAGTTCAGCAATATAATAGGAGCAGCAGCACAAGGGCAAGGACAGTAAGACAGGTGCACAGCAAGATCAGATAGCAGGATTGACAAGCAGGAAACAAAACTTGCAAAATGCAGCAGCAGAGGAGTGTTCCAATATTGATCAACAGCAACACAAGGGTGTATGCTGATCATCAATGTTAGAATCAACAGGTTATAAGGGGATCAAAGCAAAACACTCAGACAGAATCAAACACAGACTTCTGCCTGATGCAAGAACTGAGACTTAAGGTATTGACTCAAATCAGACTCACAGAAATGACAATAGAACCCACTGGTCAGTGCTGATTTGGTACTGCAGACCAATCGATCGTTGTCAAAGTTTGTGATCAACCTAGAGCCAATCACCAAAATCGAGTTCCAACGAAACGGACTCGGACCCAAAACACAGCAAAGACATGATCGGACAAAGACTCATCGCTAAGCACTCAACAGAGCAATCAAAAACAGTCATACACAGAAAATTACCACAGGATTAAGTCAACTATGTTTACCTCAATCAAAGGACACCAGAAGACCTTAATCCAGAAATTCTGTAAGAGCTATTGAGCAGAACTACTCTTTTCAATAGCAGTCACCAGAATTCTATCTTGACCAATACAGACAACTGCCAAGACCAACTTTCTGTTCTAGGACACTAACAAGCAGAAAGAGAAAATTTTGCAGTGTATAGAATGTAGGATTGCTCAAGAATGGGAATTCTGAGTTGTTGCGATCCTAGTTAATGTGACTGGCTATTTATAGCCTTGAGGTATAACTTGAACCTCAAAGGTTTGTGTGAACACAATCAAAAAGAATTCTTCAAAATCCGAGGCAATTTAATACAGTGATTTTCCAGTCATGGTTAACCGAGTCCCACCTTGGTTCAAAGAGTTAAACATACTCTCTAAGGAAAGGGCCTTTAGGCAAATATGAGAGAGTGATGTCAACCAGTGAACCGAACCAATTTGGTTAACCACACAACCACTTAAACTATTAAACCGTCTGAATTCTTTTTAACTTTGTTCAAATAGCTCGAGTGTGTAGAGGCACCGGTTTGGTCATGGTTCAATTTGACACATTTAGCAACTTACCTCAATTGAACTCGACCTAATTCTAAAACCAAATTGAGAACCAATTATGATGCCAAATGGTGCGAATTTAATTTTAGGCATCATTGGGTCACTACCCTCGGCATTGACTCGACCCTTGACTTCCTAGCGTGTAAGACCCTCGGTCAATTTACCTAATCCGTACACCAAGAAGGGTCAAGCCTTATACTGAGCAAACCGGGTAGGGATTCACCGGTTTGTGAAGGCTGAAACACCGAGAAGAGCATCAAAGGTTTTTTTTTTTTTTTTTGAAAGCGGTGTCACTTGATTCTCAATGCATCAGACTGAATTGGTGCATTATTGATCTCCTAACGGTCACAGAGTCATTGCCATCACGTAAAGCACGTGTTTCATTTGACCGAGATATCCGCAATCACAAAGACAAGGAAAGGTCAAGGCAATAGTCTATTCGAATCGATGTAAAATCGGACAATATACAAATATTAACTCGTAAAAGATCGACCTTGATTAAATGCGGTTGATTAATCTCTCATTTGCTCACATGGGTCAAATAATTTGAGCGAAGCTTGAGTCTTTAAGATTTTGCACATGCTAAATGAATCGGGATGAAAGACATCATCTTTTCAATTCAACGGGATCTCCACGAAATGCGGGGTGATGAAATCCCGATTTCATTTCCTAAACAACACAATTGACCTCGACAAGGCGATTTTTGCCCTTATCCTTTATATCGCAAAATCAACTCAATCGGTGCATATGATTTAACAATATGAGAGATAAAGAAGGAATCGAAACATTATAGAAAGATATCACCATTTATGCTTGAATCCGAGAGCAATCGGAAAGGTAAGAGATTTCACGTCTCTGTAAGCTAAACGCGAGCACATCAACACCGAATCGAGCATTGAGTAACCGATGATACCGAGATAGCAAGGGATGAAGCGGAAGAACGGATTTTCCGGGATTGAACAGATACGCGCATTGAAGGAGAGGAGCGGCTTGAAATTTTGGGTTGGAACAAAAAAAAATTAGATCGGATTTTAGATTGAAAGAAAGGACCAGCAGCATAATTTGATATTAAGTAATTAATAAAACAATTTGATTTAACCTTGCAAAATAATAAACGCAAAAATGATGCCATATGATTTAAACGCAGTGACATATATATAATCATATAATTAATAATAATTCTATGACTCACAAAAGTATATTGTATAGAGTGTATTTCTAAAACAATAGTACTTATAAAAAGGTTAACGAAAAGAATGTTACTTTTGAAAATTAATCAACTCATAACTTAGAACCACAAAATACTCAACATTCTCCCCCTTTGATTCATTTTCAAAATAACATATTTAAAGCTTTTAAGGGACAGTTTTAAAAACATGGAGAATATAACTCCCCCTAAAAACGAGCTCCCCCTTAATTAGAGCTTTCTAACTTTAATACTGAAATTATAATCGACTTTCAAAACTTTATACACTACTCTCTCCCCTTAGTTTGAAAATTAATCAAATAAGGTTTTAAAAGCAGGGTTGAAAGTTATGAACCACAAAATACTATAATGTAAGAGTGTATAAGAGACTTCCCTTTTTGGTATCAAGGTGTATGATACCAATAGCTTTTCAAACATTTATTTAAGGCACTACCATGCCATGATATGTCACTTTAGCACATAAAAGTTGGTAACTCGCAAAACAGATATAGATTACGGTACCGCTTTATACTTTGGGTCCTTCAGGTTAGAATCGAGAATTCAAAGAATCTTTCCGAACCCATACTTTTCGTATTCTTGGTTTATGCCCAGTCTTCTTAGTCCAAGTGGGTGAGTTGGTGATCACGATGACGTGGGATTGAATAGTATGTGTTACGATGCATTCTCAAAATCGATCTTGCCAAAATAGCAAATTGACCAAGTAGGGTCAACTTGAGGTTGTCTAACCGTGTAGTCGGGTGCTTGGTGTATGCGGGGTCATGAAATGCAGGTGTGTAAAAACTAGGTGTAGCATAGTTAGTATGATGGTTTTGGTTTTGTTGAGCATAGCTCTTTGAACCTCTACGATCATACATATATGCGTGGTTTTGTGAAGAGGAACGCATTTGTGAAGTGTGTGAGCGTGTTGATGAACCGTTCTTCGGTGGTGTAGGTGCTTTAAGTGGGGTTGTGTAGCACGCTCTAAGGCAATTGGCCTAGGCGTCAAGTTTTCCGTAGTTGAGGCAGGAGGAGTTGGTTTGGGTTGATTCCCGAACCACTTACTTCCTTCCTTTTCCTTTTAGTGTTGAGAGTTGTCCTTGGTAGTAGAATTCTCCTCTTCAAGTCCTGAAACGACTTGTTTAAGTTTGACAACCTCTTGCTTTAAGGAATTAATCTCAATTCGGTGTCTTGATACTTAAGCTTTAAGTGACTTAGAGTGTTGATTAGTGACACAGTTTAAGTCGTTATCTTTGTTTCTTAAGCTCACTAATCGTTTCATTTTTAAGTTTTAGTGTTGTCCTAAGTTGTTCTATTTGATCATGCAACTCTTCTCTTGAAGGTAAAGATACCTCACTCTCATTATCAAATGTGGGTTGAGAGCGACCCATGAGGCGAAAAGTAGCTCGCTCGGAAGCAATCGATTTGTTATCATTGTCCGACTCGAGGCCCGCCGGACCATGTAGCCACCATAGCTTTCTTCTTTTAGATTTTTCTTGAGTCTCATTCTTGGATTGATGATGTGATTTTGACTTGTGATGAGACTTGGATTTTGAGCTCGAGCTATGCTTTGACTTATTCTTTTTGATGTTGGGACAAGCATTTGAGATGTGTCCGTATCCCTTGCACTCGTAGCATTGTGCAGTTGTGGTCCAATCCTTTTCCTTATTGCCACGGTGCTTTCCACTATGCCTTTTGGAGCCCTTAGAATTTTGCTTTTGGAATTTGTAAAATTTCTTGAAGTTTCGGGCCGCCATAGCAACTTCTTCATCACTTTCACTCTCGCAGACGACTCAGATTGATTCGATTGGATTGGTGAGCTCTAAGAGCGGTGCTATAGTGTGGGTTCCTATCACGCTTACGAGCTTCAAGGTGCATCTCGTGAGCGATCAAGATTCCGATAAGTTCGTCTTTCGTGAGAACTTCGGCATCCTTACCCTCCTCAATGGCATACGCTTTGGAATCCCATTCAGGAGGAAGACTCCTAAGAATCTTGAGGATTTGGTCCTCATTCGAGACTGGCTTACCATACGACTCTAGTGCATTAACTATGTCGTTAAGCCTAGTGTCCATTTGTTTAACGGTTTCGTTTGATTCCATTCTAAACATTTCAAAAGCTCTTAGAAGACCGTTAATTTTGGAGCGTTTGACTCGAGAAGTTCCCTCATGTCTTTGAGTGAGAGTCTCCCAAATTTCTTTGGCAGACTTACATGAGTTAACCGCACGAGCCTCTCCGGGACTAAGGGAGTTGACAAGGATGGCCATGGCCTTCGAATTTAATGACAACTTTTTAAAGTCATCATCAACGAGTTCATGATCAAGCTTGGCAACTTGGATGGTAGTCCCACCCTCAGTGACGGACTTCATAGGAATCAATGGACCATTTTTAATGATTCTCCACAACTGGTAGTCCATTGACTCAATGTGAAGCCGCATTGAGTTCTTCCATTCCATATACCCGGACCCGTCAAAGTAAGGTGGTCTTGCCAAGGACAAGCCCTCCCGTGGGGTCATGGTAGATGCCATGGAAGATAATGCAAGTAAAACTTTTTTTTATTTTTAAATATGAGCTAAGGCTAAGTGAATGCAGTTACAATGCAATATAATGTGCAAAATATAATGTAGTGATACAATGCAAAGTCTATGATATGTATGAAATTTTTTTTAATCTTATGGAATCTCAAGAAACAGAAAGTAAACGATGTGGTGTGTGAGATTACCAAAATCAATTTATTAATATTACAGCCTCAAAAATTAAGTGATAGCGTAGGGGTGTGAAACAGTGAATCTGAATCGAAAACGAACCCTTAGGATAGTGATGAGCCGGGCTGTAGATGATCTAACTTGATCAAAAATTTATTCTGCAAAACAGCTTAAGACCAAGTGTAAATCGAGGAAAAAAAAATATAATCAATCAAATGAAGTGATATCAAGAACTTGATCACTAGGTGACCTCGCTCCGATACCAATTGTTGGATCGATAATGCGCAACTAAACACTCTAGAGGGGGGGTGAATAGAGTGTTAACCGATTTATAAACTCTTTTTCGATAATTCAACACAAGTACTAAACAACTAAGGCGGAAGCTAACTTAGTCGGTTATTCGCTTGTGTTATAAAACCTTAGTGATCAAAGGTAATTAATTTTTGTGTGATCAAAACAGGTTTACCAAATAAATAAAGTTTAGATAATTAATCAAGTCAAGGAACAACAAAGGTTTATAACCTGTATAATTAATTTAATCAAACAGAGAAAGGTTTGCAGGCTGATAGTACTTTCACAAACCAGCAAATGACTAAGTTCAAGATTTATAAGACTATCAACTGAATACATATATACTTTAACAAACAAAGGTGCACAGCAGCTTAAATATTACAAACCGAGTTCATCAATAAAGATAAATCAATCTGTTACAAGGTCAATACAGCAAATATATAAAGGCTGAAAATAATATCAAGATGCAATGTTCAGATTCAAATATAACAAGTGAAAAGCAAATTTGTCTCATTATAATAGTTTTGAGACTGGAAATGCAGATTCACAAAATTCGGGGATACAACAGATCAAACCAAATCGAACCTTCAATAAGGATCAAGGATGATAATCAAGGTGAAAACACCAAGATTATCAAACCGAGATCTTGGTCAACTAAATACAATGTTCGACCACCTAATAGCTAACCTAAACTATTACAGATTGTCCAAATATCGATTCGAGGAGGCTTGCAAGAGGCAAAGCAGTAATGTAGGCAAGTTCAAAGAATATAATAGGCAAAGAAAGCACAAGGGCAAGGGCGACAAGAAGACAGTGCACAAAGCAAGATCGAGATAAGCAGGATTGACAAGCGAGGAAACAAAACTTGCAAAATGCAAAGGCGAGAGAGTGTTCCAATATTGATCAACAAAGAACAAGGGTGTATGCCGATCATCAATGTTAGAATCAACAGTTATAAGGGGATCAAAGCAAAACACTCAGCATGAGAATCAAACATGGACTTACGCACGATGCAAGAATCGAGACTTAAGGTATTGACTCAAATCGGACTCACGAAATGACAATAGAACCCCATCGTCGGTCTTTGATTTGTGCTGAGACCAATCGATCGTTGTCAAGGCCGTGATCAACCTAGAGCCAATCACCAAAATCGAGTTCCAACGAGTAACGCACTCGGACTCCAAAACACAAAGAAAGACGAGATCGGACAAAGACTCACTGCTAAGCACTCAACAGAGCAATCAAAAGCAGTCATACACGAGAAAATTACCACAGATTAAGTCAACTATATTTACCTCAATCAAAGGACACCAGAAGACCTTAATCCAGAAATTCTGTAAGAGCTATTGAAAGCGTAACTACTCTTTTCAATAGCAATCACGTAATTCTATCTTGACCAATCTGAGATAACCTGCCAAGACCAACTTTTCATTTCTAGGACACTAACAAGCGTAAAGAGAAAATTTTGCAAAGTGTATAGAATGTAGGATTGCTCAAGAATGGGAATTCTGAGTTGTTGCGATCCTAGTTAATGTGACTGGCTATTTATAGCCTTGAGGTATAACTTGAACCTCAAAGGTTTGTGTGAACACAATCAAAAAGAATTCTTCAAAATCCGAGGCAATTTAATACGTTGATTTTCCGGTCATGGTTAACCGAGTCCCACCTTGGTTCAAAGAGTTAAACATACTCTCTAAGGAAAGGGCCTTTAGGCAAATATGAGAGAGTGATGTCAACCGATGAACCGAACCAATTTGGTTAACCACACAACCACTTAAACTATTAAACCGTCTCGAATTCTTTTTTAACTTTGTTCAAATAGCTCAAGCAGTGTAGAGGCACCGGTTTGGTCATGGTTCAATTTGACACATTTAGCAACTTACCTCAATTGAACTCGACCTAATTCTAAAACCAAATTCAGAACCAATTATGATGCCAAATGGTCTGAATTTAATTTTAGGGCATCATTGGGTCACTACCCTCAAGATTGACTCGACCTTGACTTCCTAGCGTGTAAGACCCTCGGTCAATTTACCTAATCCGTACACCAAGAAGGGTCAAGCCTTATACCGAGCAAACCGGGTAGGGATTCACCGGTTTGTGAAGGTCAAAACACCGAGAAAGCATCAAAGCATTTTTTTTTTTTTTTTTTTTTTTTGAAACGGTGTCACTGATTCTCAATGCATCAGGACTGAATTGGTGCATTATTCGATCTCCTAACGGTCACAGAGTCATTGCCATCACGTAAAGCACGTGTTTCATTTGACCGAGATATCTCGCAATCACAAAGACAAGGAAAGGTCAAGGCAATAGTCTATTCGAATCGATGTAAAATCGGACAATATACAAATATTAACTTTCGTAAAAGATACGACCTTGATTAAATGCAGTTGATTAATCTCTCATTTGCTCACATGGGTCAAATAATTTGAACAGAAGCTTGAGTCTTTAAGATTTTGCACATGCTAAATGAACTGGGACTGAAAGACATCATCTTTTCAATTCGACGGGATCTCCACGAAATCTGGGGTGATGAAATCCCCGATTTCATTTCCTAAACAACACAATTGACCTCGACAAGGCAGATTTTTTGCCCTTATCCTTTATATCTGCAAAATCAACTCAATCAGTGCATATGATTTAACAATAACAGAGATAAAGAAGGGAATCGAAACATTATAGAAAGATATCACCATTTATGCTTCGAATCCGAGAGCAATCGGGAAAGGTAAGAGATTTCACGTCTCTGTAAGCTAAACGAGAGCACATCAACACCGAATCGAGCATTGAGTAACCGATGATACCCGAGATAGCAAGGGGATGAAACAGAAGAACGGATTTTCTGGGATTCGAACAGATACGCATTGAAGGAGAGGAGCGGCTTGAAATTTTGGGTTGGAACAAAAAAAAATTAGATCGGATTTTAGATTGAAAGAAAGGACCAGCAGCATAATTTGATATTAAGTAATTAATAAAACAATTTGATTTAACCTTGCAAAATAATAAACGCAAAAATGATGCCATATGATTTAAACGCAGTGACATATATATAATCATATAATTAATAATAATTCTATGACTCACAAAAGTATATTGTATAGAGTGTATTTCTAAAACAATAGTACTTATAAAAAGGTTAACGAAAAGAATGTTACTTTTGAAAATTAATCAACTCATAACTTAGAACCACAAAATACTCAACATTCTCCCCCTTTGATTCATTTTCAAAATAACATATTTAAAGCTTTTAAGGGATAGTTTTAAAAACATGGAGAATATAACTCCCCCTAAAAACGAGCTCCCCCTTAATTAGAGCTTTCTAACTTTAATACTGAAATTATAATCGACTTTCAAAAACTTTATACACTACTCTCTCCCTTAGTTTGAAAATTAATCAAATAAGGTTTTAAAACGGGTTGAAAGTTATGAACCACAAAATACTATAATGTAAGAGTGTATAAGAGACTTCCACTTTTGGTATCAAGGTGTATGATACCAATAGCTTTTCAAACATTTATTTAAGGCACTACCATGCCATGATATGTCACTTTAGCACATAAAAGTTGGTAACCTGCAAAACAGATATAGATTACGGTACCCTTTATACTTTGGGTCCTTCAGGGTTAGAATCAGAATTCAAAGAATCTTTCCGAACCCATACTTTTCGTATTCTTGGTTTATGCCCAGTCTTCTTAGTCCAAGTGGGTGAGTTGGTGATCGCGATGACGTGGGATTGAATAGTATGTGTTCTGATGCATTCTCAAAATCTGATCTTGCCAAAATAGCAAATTGACCAAGTAGGGGTCAACTTGAGGTTGTCTAACCGTGTAGTCGGGTGCTTGGTGTATGCGGGGGTCATGAAATGCAGGTGTGTAAAAACTAGGTGTAGCATAGTTAGTATGATGGTTTTGGTTTTGTTGAGCATAGCTCTTTGAACCTCTACGATCATACATATATGCGTGGTTTTGTGAAGAGGAACGCTGTGAAGTGTGTGAACGTGTTGATGAACCGTTCTTCGGTGGTGTAGGTGCTTTAAGTGGGGGTTGTGTAGCACGCTCTAAGGCAATTGGCCTAGGCGTCAAGTTTTCCGTAGTTGAGACAGGAGGAGTTGGTTTGGGTTGATTCCCCGAACCACTTACTTCCTTCCCTTTTCCTTTTAGTGTTGAGAGTTGTCCTTGGAGTAGAGAATTCTCCTCTTCAAGTCCTGAAACGACTTGTTTAAGTTTGACAACCTCTTGCTTTAAGGAATTAATCTCAATTCGGTGTCTTGATACTTAAGCTTTAAGTGACTTAGAGTGTTGATTAGTGACCTGGTTTAAATCGTTATCTTTGTTTCTTAAGCTCACTAATCGTTTCATTTTTAAGTTTTAGTGTTGTCCTAAGTTGTTCTATTTGATCATGCAACTCTTCTACTGAAGGTAAAGATACCTCACTCTCATTATCAAATGTGGGTTGAGAGCGACCCATGAGGCAGAAAGTAGCTCGCTCGGAAGCAACTGATTTGTTATCATTGTCCGACTCGGAACTGTCAGACCATGTAGCCACCATAGCTTTCTTCTTTTTAGATTTTTCTTCAGTCTCATTCTTGGATTGATGATGTGATTTTGACTTGTGATGAGACTTGGATTTTGAGCTCGAGCTATGCTTTGACTTATTCTTTTTGATGTTGGGACAAGCATTTGAGATGTGTCCGTATCCCTTGCACTCGTAGCATTGTGCAGTTGTGGTCCAATCCTTTTCCTTATTGCCACGGTGCTTTCCACTATGCCTTTTGGAGCCCTTAGAATTTTGCTTTTGGAATTTGTAAAATTTCTTGAAGTTTCGGGCCGCCATAGCAACTTCTTCATCACTTTCACTCTCAGACGACTCAGATTCAGATTCCGATTCAGATTGGTGAGCTCTAAGAGCGGTGCTATAGTGAGGGTTCCTATCACGCTTACGAGCTTCAAGGTGCATCTCGTGAGCGATCAAGATTCCGATAAGTTCGTCTTTCGTGAGAACTTCGGCATCCTTACCCTCCTCAATGGCATACGCTTTGGAATCCCATTCAGGAGGAAGACTCCTAAGAATCTTGAGGATTTGGTCCTCATTCGAGATCAAGCTTACCATACGACTCTAGTGCATTAACTATGTCGTTAAGCCTAGTGTCCATTTGTTTAACGGTTTCGTTTGATTCCATTCTAAACATTTCAAAAGCTCTTAGAAGACCGTTAATTTTGGAGCGTTTGACTCGAGAAGTTCCCTCATGTCTTTGAGTGAGAGTCTCCCAAATTTCTTTGGCAGACTTACATGAGTTAACCATACGAGCCTCTCCGGGACTAAGGGAGTTGACAAGGATGGCCATGGCCTTGAATTTAATGACAACTTTTAAAGTCATCATCAACGAGTTCATGATCAAGCTTGGCAACTTGGATGGTAGTCCCACCTCGATGACGGACTTCATAGGAATCAATGGACCATTTTTAATGATTCTCCACAACTGGTAGTCCATTGACTCAATGTGAAGTCAAGATTGAGTTCTTCCATTCCATATACCGGACCCGTCAAAGTAAGGTGGTCTTGCCAAGGACAAGCCCTCCCGTGGGGTCATGGTAGATGCCATGGAAGATAATGCAAGTAAAACTTTTTTTTATTTTTAAATATGAGCTAAGGCTAAGTGAATGCAGTTACAATGCAATATAATGTGCAAAATATAATGTAGTGATACAATGCAAAGTCTATGATATGTATGAAATTTTTTTTAATCTTATGGAATCTCAAGAAACGGAAAGTAAACGATGTGGTGTGTGAGATTACCAAAATCAATTTATTAATATTACAGCCTCAAAAATTAAGTGATAGCGTAGGGGTGTGAAACAGTGAATCTGAATCGAAAACGAACCCTTAGGATAGTGATGAGCCGGGTGTAGATGATCTAACTTGATCAAAAATTTATTACGCAAAAGCGACTTAAGACCAAGTGTAAATCGAGGAAAAAAATATAATCAATCAAATGAAGTGATATCAAGAACTTGATCACTAGGTGACCTCGCTCCGATACCAATTGTTGGATCGATAATGCGCAACTAAACACTCTACAGAGGGGGGTGAATAGAGTGTTAACCGATTTATAAACTCTTTTCGATAATTCAACACAAGTACTAAACAACTAAGGCGGAAGCTAACTTAGTCGGTTATTCGCTTGTGTTATAAAACTATAGTGATCAAAGGTAATTAATTTTTGTGTGATCAAAACAGGTTTACCAAATAAATAAAGTTTAGATAATTAATCAAGTCAAGGAACAACAAAGGTTTATAACTTGTATAATTAATTTAATCAAGCAGAGAAAGGTTTGCGGTGATAGTACTTTCACAAACCGACCAAATGACTAAGTTCAAGATTTATAAGACTATCAACTGAATACATATATACTTTAACAAACAAAGGTGCACAGCAGCTTAAATATTACAAACCGAGTTCATCAATAAAGATAAATCAATCTGTTACAAGGTCAATACAGCAAATATATAAAGGCTGAAAATAATATCAAGATGCAATGTTCAGATTCAAATATAACAAGTGAAAAGCAGCTGTCTATTATAATAGTTTCAGACCAGAAGTACAGATTCACAAAATTCAGGGGATACAACAGATCAAACCAAACTGAACCTTCAGTCAAGGATCAAGGATGATAATCAAGGTGAAAACACCAAGATTATCAAACCAGATCTTGGTCAACTAAATACAATGTTCAGCCACCTAATAGCTAACCTAAACTATTACAGATTGTCCAAATATCAGATTCAGGAGGCTTGCAGAGGCAAAGGTAATGTAGGCAAGTTCAGCAATATAATAGGAGCAGCAGCACAAGGGCAAGGGCGGTAAAGGCAGTGCACAGCAAGATCGAGATAAGCGGGATTGACAAGCAGAAACAAAACTTGCAAAATGCAAAAGCGAGAGGAGTGTTCCAATATTGATCAACAAAGCAACACAAGGGTGTATGCTGATCATCAATGTTAGAATCAACAGGTTATAAGGGGATCAAAGCAAAACACTCAGACGTAATCAAACACAGATTACCTGATGCAAGAATCGAGACTTAAGGTATTGACTCAAATCGGACTCACGAAATGACAATAGAACCCCATCGGTCGGTCTTGATTTGGTGCATGAGACCAATCGATGTTGTCAAGGCCGTGATCAACCTAGAGCCAATCACCAAAATCGAGTTCCAATGGTAATGCGGACTCGGACCCAAAACACGGCAAAAGACATATCAGACAAAGACTCATCGCTAAGCACTCAACAGAGCAATCAAAAGCAGTCATACACGAGAAAATTACCACAGATTAAGTCAACTATGTTTACCTCAATCAAAGGACACCGAAGACCTTAATCCGTAAATTGCAGTAAGAGCTATTGAAGCGTAACTACTCTTTTCAATAGCGATCACCGAAATTCTATCTTGACCAATCTGATAATTGCCAAGACCAACTTTACGTTTCTAGGACACTAACAAGCGTAAAGAGAAAATTTTGCAGATTGTATAGAATGTAGGATTGCTCAAGAATGGGAATTACGAGTTGTTGCGATCCTAGTTAATGTGGATTGGCTATTTATAGCCTTGAGGTATAACTTGAACCTCAAAGGTTTGTGTGAACACAATCAAAAAGAATTCTTCAAAATCCGAGGCAATTTAATACGTTGATTTTCGGTCATGGTTAACCGAGTCCCACCTTGGTTCAAAGAGTTAAACATACTCTCTAAGGAAAGGGCCTTTAGGCAAATATGAGAGAGTGATGTCAACCAGTGAACCGAACCAATTTGGTTAACCACACAACCACTTAAACTATTAAACCGTCTGAATTCTTTTTAACTTTGTTCAAATAGCTCAGTGTAGAGAGGCACCCGGTTTGGTCATGGTTCAATTTGACACATTTAGCAACTTACCTCAATTGAACCTGACCTAATTCTAAAACCAAATTCAGAACCAATTATGATGCCAAATGGTCTGAATTTAATTTTAGGGCATCATTGGGTCACTACCCTCAGCATTGACTCGACCCTTGACTTCCTAGCGTGTAAGACCCTCAGTCAATTTACCTAATCCGTACACCAAGAAGGGTCAAGCCTTATACGAGCAAACCGGGTAGGATTCACCGGTTTGTGAAAGGTGGCTCTTGAGAAGAGCATCAAAGGTTTTTTTTTTTTTTTTTTTTTTTTTGAAACGGTGTCACTTCGATTCTCAATGCATCAGGACTGAATTGGTGCATTATTCAGTCTCCTAACGGTCACAGAGCCATTGCCATCACGTAAAGCACGTGTTTCATTTGACCGAGATATACGCAATCACAAAGACAAGGAAAGGTCAAGGCAATAGTCTATTCGAATCGAGTGTAAATCGGACAATATACAAATATTAACTCGTAAAAGATCGACCTTGATTAAATGCGGTTGATTAATCTCTCATTTGCTCACATGGGTCAAATAATTTGAGCGAAGCTTGAGTCTTTAAGATTTTGCACATGCTAAATGAACTGGGATGAAAGACATCATCTTTTCAATTCGACGGGATCTCCACGAAATGCGGGGTGATGAAATCCCGATTTCATTTCCTAAACAACACAATTGACCTCGACAAAGGTGATTTTTGCCCTTATCCTTTATATCTGCAAAATCAACTCAATCGGTGCATATGATTTAACAATAATGAGAGATAAAGAAGGGAATCGAAACATTATAGAAAGATATCACCATTTATGCTTGAATCCGAGAGCAATCGTGAAAGGTAAGAGATTTCACGCCTCTCGTAAGCTAAACGAGCACATCAACACCGAATCGAGCATTGAGTAACCGATGATACCCGAGATAGCAAGGGGATGAAACAGAAGAACGGATTTTCTGGGATTCGAACAGATACGCATTGAAGGAGAGGAGCGGCTTGAAATTTTGGGTTGGAACAAAAAAAAATTAGATCGGATTTTAGATTGAAAGAAAGGACCGAAGATAATTTGATATTAAGTAATTAATAAAACAATTTGATTTAACCTTGCAAAATAATAAACGCATAAAAATGATGCCATATGATTTAAAACGCAGTGACATATATATAATCATATAATTAATAATAATTCTATGACTCACAAAAGTATATTGTATAGAGTGTATTTCTAAAACAATAGTACTTATAAAAAGGTTAACGAAAAGAATGTTACTTTTGAAAATTAATCAACTCATAACTTAGAACCACAAAATACTCAACAAATAGCACTCACACAATATTTTCCCTAGCACCTTTCGGTTCTCATGGTTGTGTCCGTCTCGGCCCTGGACAACACTTGGTTTCAGAAAGTGCTTTAGAGAATTCAAGCCTCAAAATTCTCACAGAAGCGGCCCCACTTCACACTTACATAGGTGACCTCCTATCAAGGGTATTCTGCCCTACCCCACTTGAATATCAAGCTATAGGAATCATTAAAAGCTAAGCTTAACCTCACACCCTCTGCAGATAGAACTTTTATTCTCTCAGAATGGGTGAGTGCTGGACTGTTCCTTATAGCTTAGTTGTCCCTTTTGAACCATGATCTTGGGATCTCCAGTCAACATGGTTGGGTTGCCACTACAAGGAAACATGCGTAATAGGCTTCAGTCCCATTCCGGTTGTCAAAATTGACATCTGATCTCTAGCTAAACCTTTTGTAAGCGGATCCGCGAGATTCTCCTTCGACCTTATATAATCGATGGAAATCACATCATTAGAGATCAATTATTTCATGGTATTGTGCCTACGGCGTATGTGTCGAGACTTACCATTATACACACTACTATGTGCCCTTCCTATAGTCAACTTACTATCGCAGTGTATGCTGATAGCAGCCACTAGTATGGAATATCCTCAAGGAAATTCCTAATCCATTCAGCGTCTACTCCAGCCTTATACAATGCTATAAACGCAGCTTCCATTATGGAATGAGCTATGAACGTTGGTCTTGTAGACTTCCAGGACACAGCACCACCACCAATCGTGAATAAGTATCCACTGGTGGATTTCGAATCTTTCGTATCTGATATCCAATTCGCATCACAGTATCCTTCTAACACTGCTGGATATCTCATATATCGTAATCCCAGACTCATAGTGTACCTCATGTACCTCACAACCTATTTAAGGCTTTCTTATGACTATGATCTGGATTACTCGTGAACCTACTCAGTTTCTTCACTGCACATGCTAAGTCTGGTCGTGTACAGTTGGTTATGTACATCAGACTTCCGATCACTTGAGAATTTCTCAATTAATGCACAGGTTCATCTTTGTTCTTGACTAAGTGCATACTTAGGTCAAGTGGAGTGCTCATATCTGCAACTCTCAGGTACTTCACATTGAGGTCCCTTGTCAACATCCATTCGTATTCATGATACTCTCATGAGTACTTCCCATTATTAGCATGTCATAGACATACTATCACAAAGGTGTGTTCTCAGTGTAGACATATATATGTCCTACTCACTTGACAACATGACATTGTCAAACTAGATATGCCGTTGCTCTGGCTATTATTCAAGCCACAGAGAGACTTAAAAAGTCTACACACCTTATTCTCTTGTCCTGGAACTATGAACCCCTCAGGTTGTCCAAGTACATCTTTCCTTTCAACTCACCATAACCATTCAATTGATGGACTTCTAGGTTATAGACTCCAGCTATGTCGATGAGAACCCTTATATAAGTAATTCTCACAATTGGTGAGTAAAACGCTAAGGCCTTCTTTCTGTTGATACCCTCGGGCTACCAACAACGCCTTACAATAAATCCATCAACCTTTAACTTCTTCTTGAAAATCCACTTGCACCTGAGTGGTTTATTTCTGGTGGAAAATCAACCAACTCCCAAGTGTGGTTTTTCATGATGGATTTCTCTATTTATAGACTCTTTCCAGAAATGAGCTTCTGGAATTTACATTGCCTCGGCATATGTCCTGGGTTCGTTTTCTACCATATAGGCCAGAAAATCAGGACCAAAAGACTTGGAAGTCCTAGCCCTTATACTACAACGAGGCTCCTCAAGTTCTTGAGGATCACACTCTAATTAAGACTCATATGTCCGCTTACTCATGCTTGTTTTATCTGTTTCCTTATATGGAAAGAGATCTCCAAAGAACACAACATTCACAGACTCGGTGATGACATCACCATGTCGGTATTATGCACCAGAAACCAATAGGCAATACTCTTGAAAGTATATCCGATGAATATACAATCAATCGTTTTCGGTCCTATTTCCACTTGCTTTGGTTTGGGTATTTTTACCTTAGCCAAACACCCCCCACATTTCCAAGAATCTGTAGCTAGACCTTGGTCTTTCCACAACTCATACAGGGTGTCATCCTTCTTCTTTGAAGGGATCTTGTTCAGAATGAATTTTGCTGAGAGGATAATTCCCACCACAAGTTCTGAGGTAAACCTGAACTTATCAACATAGCACCCACCAACTCTTTAAGAGTTTGGTTCTTGCACGTAGCAATGCCACTTGATTTAGGTGTGTATGGTGTAGTTGTTTGATGAATGATGCCGGGCCCTTAGCAAGACTCATGAAACAATACATCATATCCACCGCTACAATCACTACGGATACATCTCATCCGTTTGCTATGTTTATCAGCTTCATTCTGACAAACCTCAAGGCATCACAAGCCTTATCTTCGCTTTTCAGCATCATATTTCGGTGCTATACTCAATAAAAGTAACATTATACTTTTATCACCTCTAGTTTGCATGAATCAGGAGGTTCTGTGTTCCTTTCTACCGGTCTACCGGTGAGTTAGCCAATATGGCTTCAACACATACTAGACACTTGTGATGATGATCAAATTTCAAATTTGGTAACAACACCATGTTCATCAATAGACGAACGAATTTGAAATTTTCAAGTCTTAGTCACAGTGTCACAAGCAAGATTACTCAAGCATGTTAGCAGATCTTAAAGCCAATCTCAATGGCTATATACAGAGCATCACTTTGTGCTCAACAGGCAGTTTCACTGTCGATATACTGGTCAATTCGGTTTGACCATTCAAACCATCGTTCGTTGCACCACAGAACTTCTCCATCCAAGGGATGAGATTAACCGGTCACTAGTGCTACTTCTAGTGCTACTACAGGCACCTACACTGGTGTCACAAAAGACACAACCACATTTGGATTCACCTCGACCTATTCTTTAACTTTTGTTCAACAACAGAAGATCAATAAAGTTTGAATACCCGTGAGTGCTTAAACAAATCAAAGTATTAGATCCTTAATACCAAATCAAGAGAGTATTCACGAATAAATGTTTCAAGTTTCTAAATAGCTACCAAATTAAAACAGTTTGTTTTTCAAACAAATTAAATCCCCAATATTCCACACATGTTAAATGAACATGTTGCTGCCTTTCTACAAATCTGTTAAATGATCATTCATTGACCAAAACATAATTTATTAGGATGACAATCAAATAGAACCTTTCCACCACTCAGGTTTATGTGCGCAACAGATCAATGAAAGTCACTTAATGTAAAACGGGTATGATCAATCAATTAGGAGACAGAAAAATAAGAATTTATCCTTGTTACATGTAATATATTGTTCTATATTAATTACGTAAAGTCAAGAAGAATGGTGGCCGCCATAATCAGTACATTTCCAAATTAGATCAAAGATAACAATGTATCTAACTTCATTACACAAGTTCAACTAGTGACATAGAAACTATACGCAGCTTTACCACATGCATACCGCTCAAAATATATATGTGAACAAGGTGGATAGTTACGGTAGCTGTGTTTTATATATGTTGCGTATATAAGTCACTGGAAGCAAGAAGTATATATATCTAAGCAAGAAAAAGATTTCCAAAAATACGGCTATATAGTGTATACACATAGCATGCATATCATAATTCTGAGCCCGTCGAAGCATAATAACATGTAAGGTTTGCATCTCAGAAGGGACTATTCAGCATCATCTAACATCCAACATAATGATAACCAGGTCTATAAAGTAATAGGTTCAACAACACACGAATCCAATTTGTCTTAATCTTGTTGGGATAGTGTATCGTGTGTGGAGTGATTTACGGAACAGATCCGTAATTTACGGATGGAATTACGGATAACTAAATGCACAAATTAATGTAGATCGATCTAACACATCAAAACAACAATGGTTTAGATCTAATAAATCAACAAGTAAATAATAGATCTAATGACGATTAAGATCTAACAGTTAAACTATCAATATGAGATCGACTTGAATGTAAAGCAATATAAAATGCATAAATAAATGACAAACCGAGACGAGTATGAAACTCTATCCTTAAGACAAATTGCTCCGGTATGGTGCCCACGGTAGTAGAAAATGTCTCCCAAGATACAACGGCTTTACGCCTCGGATTTAGAGGCACTTCAAAAATCCGAACTCCGGCGAACTTACAGAGTGCTCCGACTTCTCTTCGACTCAATAGCTAGATCTACATGAATGACTAGATCTATATGACACAACATTTGTGGTGGAAAAGACAAGAGAAAACTGAAAAGATGAATAAACTTTCATCAATGGGGTTGTTTATATAGTGGAGAGGAGGAGCCAATGCTTAAATCTGATTGGCCGGAACACGTCACAAAACTTTTCCCCTTGGAAAAGTTACTAATTTCGAAATTATGCTTAATTTTATTTAGAAATTTCGAAATTAATTAAGCTAATTTCGAATTATTCCACTCATCTGATTGGTCGGATGATGTGTCGTCTGAATTCTGATTGGTCGAACGACTCAATGAATTCTGATTGGTCGAATGACACAATAATATTCCAAAATTAATTTATGGTAAATTTCATAAAGAAATTTTGTCCAAAAGATTAATAGTAACACCCGAACCGAGCCGAGCCGGACGGACGGCGGCTGCGGCGCGTGCGCGCGTGTGGAATAATCTAAGTCCTCCCTCCTGCACAAAAGTGCCTTGCCCCTTGGGGCACATCTATAAGAGAATACACTAGCTCTTATATATGGAGCACAAGTCTCCCATCTTTCCAATGTGGGATATTGAGTTGAGATACTCCCTTCAACTCTTATCTCCAACACATTTCCAACCAACTTTAGGCATTAATTTCTCATTCACCCGACATCCGAATCGAGTGATTCAAAAGCCCATCATCAACTACTCCGTATAGAGTATTTAATGATATCATTAACTCTCGATGACATACATCGGAGCCTATCCATAATTCGCGCTAAAGTTGACTATTCAACCCTTCAAAAAGAGCTTTTTATCCAACAGTGGAATGAAGAAATTACATCTGGGTCAACACCACTTTCAACAGTTTCATGGATTACACTAAATTCACAGTAAATATTCGGTCAGCCTAATAAAACAGAAGAAAAACTCACCAGATTGCCAGATGCCACCGTTGATGAAGCCATTAACTATGTCAGTCTTTACAGGACTCGTGAATTCCTCCGCTCCACTGGTAGCTCATTTTTCCACAGATCTAATACCTCTAGCACCCATTTATTTTATTCCAGAAATCTTTCACACCCAAAAAAAATCCAACAGCAAATAAGATACTTGAGCAAAATCTCAGTGGCGCGACAGATTCATTGTCTCTCCGACCAACAGCAAGCGTCTCCATCTCTTCCGTTCATCTATGCCTCTCGAGAAAGGAAGATGATATTAGAAAATACGGAGGAAACTGGGGAAGAGGACAAAAAAAAGGGCAACAATAGTCAATAGAAAGTGATCGAACTCCACCTGATCATCCCATGGAGATTAGAAAATGATACACGGAGAAGCAACATCAGAACACGTAGCCGGTACACCGGGAGGCGTACGGCGTCGGTTGGCAATACCACTGCAAGTTCAAGAAGAAAGCACGGAGGAGGAAAAGCACAGAAGAAGAGGAACCATAATGCAAATAGAAGTAAAAAGAAGGCCCAAAAAAGAAAGAAGGGGAAACGACATAGAAATTGGAAAATCAGGTCGTGTCGGACCTGACACTTGAAAATCAGGTTGTGCCTTTTCTGACATGAAAAATATGGTAAACGTAGAGATCCTTACGTTCAGACGTAGATATATCTACGTTCAGACGTAAGGAAATATAACTAACATTAAACGTTGTAGTTGATCTTTCCCTACGTTTAAACGTAGGTTTTCTACGTTTGAACGCAGGGTTTCCACGTTTAAACGTAGATAAACTACGTTTAAACGTAGGGAAATCCAAAGGAGATATTTTGAAAATTAGCTACGTCTAAACGTAATAAAATCTACGTTTAAACGTAGGTTTTGTTACGTTTAGACGTAGATTTTCTACGTTTGACAGTGGTAGATGGGTATTAATGTTGTTGTAAGGTGCTTGTTGAATATACACCACATTAACGAGATTTTTCTCATTCCTTCAAAGGCTTTGAATCTAATATCAATTTTGTGCTCACTTCTTCATCTTTCAAGTCCATTTCTTCATCATTCAAGTGCTAAAATGGGTAAGTTATTGCTATCTTATTTATCTTAATTCAAGTGCTCAATGTGTGTATGTTATTTATATTTGTAGTAATCATATGTCTAAAACCGAAACGTGTGTTTTAAGTAGGTTGTTTATGTAATGTTCATACTTCTAAGTAGTGTATTTAAGTATTTTCTTAGGGTTCAATTACTAGGTTTTAGTGTAATTAATGATATTTATTTAACCGAAATTTGTGTTTTGAGTAGTGATTATGTTATTTATATTGTAGAAATGATATGTATTTATCTGAAATGTGTGTTTTAAGTAGGTTGTTTATGTAATTTTATACATCTAAGAACGATAGTGTTATAATTTTTGATTTGATAATGTAGTGTAATTTATGAAAGTGTAATAAATACATATCATGTTTACCATTTTTTGGAAACAATCCTTTTTAAGTTGATAATGATTTAGTTGATACTGACTTGAATCGTTTTTTCTTGTTTTAAACAGATAATCGCAACACTATGATTGTTGTCTCGTTCAACGGAGAATTTACGTATGATCCTATCTATAACCGGTGGAATTATGTAAATGAATCGATGTTCTCATTATTTGTCCCAAAGAAAATAGGATTGAATGCGTTATTGGATAAAGTGTATTTGAGGCTTGGTATTGATCGGTCTGATTCAAAGCTCAACCTAAAAGCTTTGTTTACTTACGGTAGTGTGGGAAATATACCACCTGATGATATCTTAGGCAGCGAGACCTTAAATGGTTACATCGAAGCGGCCTATGACAGTAAGAATGTAATTTTTTGTGTGAATGCGACACCAGTGGAGGCAAACAATGAACCGATAAATGAGGAGGATGATGGCATTGATTTAAATGAGGAGGATGATGGCATTGATTTAAATGAAGATTGCAATACTCCGGATTACAGTATTGGAAATTTCCCTTCTCCGGTACAAGAACTTGCTACAGATCCAAATTTTAATCCGTTCGAGCAACAATATGGATGTAGTGGGTATGAAAACAATGTTGCTACACAAAGGCTTGGTGAAGCTTCGGACCAACCGTTTCGGTATCAACCAGTAAGACCAAGTCATAATCTGTCAAATCATCCTTCAAGTAGTCGTAATATTGTCATAAACAGCCAACCACACCAATCGTTTCAGTATCCTCCTAACCAACCTTCAAGTAGTCGTGTTCCACCCATCCAACAGCCATATAATATGTTTGGTGGATCAGTAACTAGTTTTTTGGCTTCTCCGTTTGCACCTCATATACAAACCGATCAAACCGGCAGAGATGACAACAATAATCAGGGTGCACATGCTAGGGCAAGCGTACGAGAAGATGGAGGAGGTGGATGAGATGGATGCCGATGAGGGTAGTGCGAAAAATGTGGCCCGATTAGTATCATAATACAAACAAATAAATTTATCGCATAAAAATTTGACAATGATATAATTTTTTACCTGATCTCTGGATAACAACGTTTGCATCATCCCCTTGAGTTCAAGAAGTATCGCCCCATGCTCATTCGACGCCGAGCCACCTGGCGAATTTCCTCCCGAAGCTCATTCAACCCACTATCAATCCTTCTCCTCACGCACTCTATAAAGGCCAGCGACTTCATCCTCTTCATCATTGGTCATCTTCCGCCGCCCAGCATCCGAACGTAGGAAGTGTGCGGCACACGCCGTGAAGTGGTGGCATGTGAATGAGAGGATCGAAGTAGGAGGTCGTGAAGTAGGGGGGATTTGTTGTGTAGCATGGGTGGCTGATTGTGTAGCAGTCGTGGCTATTTGTGTAGTGGATGCATGTCTAGGGTGTGGGCGTGCAATAAGTGCAGGCGATTGATCACACGTGGCGGCTCGATAATCTCGGCATCCGAATGCCCCTACCTAGCATCAATCGCCTATCAACATCCCTTGCGATCGGATACCCTATCACACGACTCTGCGAACAATGTATATTTCATTACAATTAAGAATAACAAAATGTTTACCAAATCGGATATAATTAAAAGACAATAACAATGTTTATTAAGCTTATTACCTTATTTGCCTTCGCCGATAATCTTTTCCACTACGGAGGGGTAGTTTTGCAACTCCATCTCATCATCCGAGGAGCTGCATCAGGAGCTATGAGGGTGGCGACAACGATCGGAACAAAGAATGTCGGGAGGGTCTCGTAAGCCCAAATCAGAACGCATGTATAACCCCTGTCACGGTCACCCCCCCTCCGAACTTTCCTTGTATGTGTTCATCAAATGACATATCTTTCTAAAAGTCGGTCCCACAAATAAGTGCCCCATGGATAGTCGTTTATGCTTTCTACATTCTCCACCAAATAAAAAGCGAGCGGGGTACCCTCTTTGGTCTCATCGTGACCCATCATTATCCCGTTAATTAGGTAGACTAAACCTACACGTTGGAGAACTTCAGGATGCTCCCGCTCATCCAATAACCACTTCTCAATATCCGGTATGGTTATCGGTTTATTGTTAGGAAAATGGATGTGGCCGTATGTCCCTCTTCAAAACACCTTGAATAAGGTTGGGGATCTTCAGGAGATCACCAAACGGTAAACCGTGATCATGCTAAACTCCCTCCTACCGAACTTTGTCGTACTACCGATTCTAAAGCGCAACTCATGAGGCATATTCGGATATATGGCAATTTGAAACATACATATTGGCGGACTTTGGAGGAAAAGCGCGGTGCTCGTCAGACATTTGAATAAATTCTTTAAAAACCCTGATTTCAACGTGTCTTCAAATCCGATCCTTCTCATGTGGATCTCGAGAAGTTGCTTGAGCTTGGTCTTTTCCCCTAAAGGTCCAAGTCAATTTTTCTCTTACCTTGTATACATCAGCATACCATGAGGGCCAACCAACTGTCAACATGAACATATACATTGTAAATAGGATATGTATTTATTTACTCCATATATATATATATATATATATATATATGTGTGTGTGTGTGTGTGTGTGTGTGTGTGTGTGTATACACATAGATATACGTGTATATATATGTATTTATTTACTCCAATATGTATATATGTAGATATATATCTATGTATGTGTGTATATATATTTATATATATATACACATATAGATATACTATATATATATGTGTGTGTGTGTGTGTGTGTGTATATAAGTATAGACACATATATAGTATACACATATGTATATATATATATACACACACACACACACACACACACATATATATATATATATATATATATATATATATATATATATATATATACGCTGAAATGTCTTATCATCTCTTTTTTATTTTTGGAACATCGTTGTTTTGTGTTGTGTTTCGTTGTTTGTAACGTTAGGGGTAAGAGAAGAAGATAATATGGTTTTTACCACGTCATAGAATACTTGATGATGACGAGGAGAACAAAGGCCGGACGGAGCCGGCGGAACAGACCTTATATTTTCAATCTAAAGGGTGCCTCACTTCCGGCTGAGGATCACCAGGCTGTTGGGACAGGAAAAGATGCTCTGTTGAGCAGACCTAATGAAATTTTCTACGAGCTACCTACCAGAGCCCCAATATAAAGCACTGGAGCTTAGGCATGACACAATGGATTAGAAGGAATCGAAAACACCCTAGGAAAGCATGCAATTCTAAGAACCTCATCAGGCCGAGGCGTACCATGGAATTCAGTCCGAGATATTGATTTTTGGATTTTCAAACAACAATAGTTTGTTGTTTGGTTCAATTTTTTAATTAACATACATGTTAGCCATAATTTCAAGGGCATTTTTATTGTTCCCCATGTTAGCCATACTTTCAAGGGCATAATTAGGTCATTAGCAATACTACTATCGTGCTACCTTACAATGAGAGCAAACATAAATCACAATCAAACAACATATACATTATCAATCCCAATGTAACACCATACACATGCTTCCATTTCCCATTTTTCTATCAAATTCAATATCATAAATTACACTACATTATCAAATCAAAAATTATAACACTATCATACATATTCTCACATATTAATAATTTTACATTAATTTACTTCTAAAACCTATCATACATATCATTACAGTTCATTTCAATAGAATTAGCCCCATTAATTGAATCAAATAACAATATGAAAAACATATACATTAAATTCAATATAAAGTAGAAATCTGCGACTTTCACGCCCAAGCGTAGTGTTTCTACGTCAAAACGTAGACAAATCACGTTCAGACGTAGAGATCTGCAGTCTCTACGCCCAAACGTAAAACCTTACGTTCAGGCGTAGAGACTGCAGATCTCTACGCCCCCAAGCATAATCCAGACGTTCGCACGTAGAGACACGCATTTCTCTACGCCCAAGCGTATAATACTTCCTTCATACGTCCAAACGTATGAACCTTCATACAAAAAACCCATCTTAAACCCAGAAAACGACAAATCAAACAATCAAAATCAATATAATGATTATCAAGGACCACCACAAACCACTCTACAATAAATATTCGGAAATAACAAGCACATGCTAAAGTGAAATTAATATGATATACTATAAAAGAATATTAGGGAAAATACATACCCTTTCGCTTTCAACCGCCATTGCACTTGAGAGATTGTGAAATTGTGAAATTGCTCTATCAGAATTTCTTGCCAAAATCGCCAAAAATCGCCACTCAGAATTTGAAATATGATAGGAAGAAAGAAGATTAAAGATTATGCGAGATTATGAAGGACAAGTATGTGAACCGTTTAAACATATTGTCACCTACGTTTAAACGTAGATATATCTACGTTCAGACGTAGATATATCTACGTTCAAACGTATATAAATTTCAAAAATAAACCTTTGGATTTCCCTACGTTTAAACGTAGTTTATCTACGTTTGAACGTAGAAAATCTACGTTGGAACGTAGAACATCTACGTTGGAACGTAGAACATCTACGTTTAAACGTAGGGAAAGATCAACTGCAACGTTTTATGTTACTTATATTTCTCTACGTCTGAACGTAGATATCTCTACGTCTGAACGTAGATATCTCTACGTTTACCATATTTTTCATGTCAGAAAAGGCACAACCTGATTTTCAAGTGTCAGGTCTGACACGACCTGATTTTCCAATTTCTGGAAACGACAGCCAGAAAGGACAAAAAAAAGTGTACTACCAAACATCAACAATTTATGGGAAGTTCTACCATGGAGACTCTCACATGGAAAGTAACCCATGTGGACGATTCTGGACCACACAGTTTCATTCTGCAATGAAACTGTGTGGTCCAGATTCGCCCACATGGGTCACTCCCTGTAGGGGAGTCTTCATGTTAGAATTTCCCACAATTTATCTGAACTACTACTACTATACTGATTAACTACCTAGGTACTATACGACTACTATTGCTCCAAAAAATAAAATAAAAACACACTATACTAATACTATACGATAAATAAGACATTCAATGGAAGAAAAACCAGAGGAAATTAAAATTAAAAAAAAAAAAAAAAAAAAAAAAACCCGAGTACAGGAAGTCGTGGAAGACATAAACGAAATGATTCTAAAAGTTAATATAAAGTACGAACAATATAATTTTTTATACACGATACGCACGTTCAAGTTAAAAAGGTTAATAAGAAACGAAGACAATTAAAACTTAATATCAACTCAAAAGCTTCATACTACAAGTCATATCTGAATATTCACAAACGAATTCAATAGATTACAAACTCCAAAAAATCTATCAATATCTTGTGAAAAAGGCGGGCACAAAATATATAGAAGTAAATACGCATAAAAAAAAATCGATGACTCCCCAAAAAACCGACATAGACATAGAATATAAAATATATACGCAAGAAAGGGAAAAAAACCCAAAAAAAAAACCGATCACTCCATAAAAAACCGACATAGACACACAATACAAACAAACTTTAGTACATTGAAATATCACATAGCCGTATCGTAGAGGAGATATAGAAAAGAAGAACAAAAAAAAAAAAAATCAAAACTAAATTCCCCAAAAAAAAAAACCACACACACAAAATTTGTTAAATCAATCGAGAATATATAAAAAACCGATGACAAAGGAAACGATGAAGCGAAAAAACACACGTGCATAAAAAAAAAAAGCTAAGGCAAAATAGGAACAATAAATACGTAGCACAGTTTGTTAAATCAATCAAGAATATATAAAAAAAACCGATGACAAAGGAAACTGATAGGGATTTTCCCAATCATAGCTCTGAACTGTCGCTCCGATCATCGTGAGCCAGCTGAATACGCGTCAGACCGGTAGCTCGCCCGCCGCAGTAGAGGGGACCGGCCACCTTCGGGAAAATCCGCCAACATGTGGCATTCAGCCCAAGTTCGGAGCCGTCCCATTTCGCCAGCGGACAGGGTATGCGCCCCGCAAGCGCATCAACGATGTCTTTTATCGTAATTATTTGACACTGTACAATGATTTCCCTATAAATAGGGCGCCCTGTAACCCCCTTTGGGGACACACTTTTTGGAGATATAAAAGATAAGGCAAAGCCAGATTCTCCCACTCTTTATCTTGCTCCACACGGTACACCACCGGAAAATACAGTTCCCCCATTTTACACCTCTATAACAGCCAGATATCCACCATAACGCTACCATGGACAACCTGGGATAATTTCGACGTTATCAGAAACGATGAAACGAAAAACACACACATGCATAAAAAATACACATGGGAAAGAGAATATATAAAAAACCGATGACAAAAGAAACGATGAAACGAAAAACACACACGTGCATAAAAAAAAACGAAGGCAAAAAATGAACAATAAATACGTAGCACAATTTGTTAAATCCAATAAAATAAAAAGAAGCCAAAATAAAAAGGACACATGTCAGCCCCTCCCGCCTCCCTCATTGTCTTTGTATAAGATAGTAGAGATAAAAAATTGTGCCACGTGTCAGTCACAGAGGCTGCCACGTGGCCAATTTGTGGCTCACCCCCTTGACATTTTATAGATATAAGATAAGATAAGATGTACATTTTGAATGTATGCACCATCTAATTATATTCAAAAGACTGCTACTACAATTGTGGATAACAAGTAAATCTAGTTTACCCCATTTATACATGCTGTGGTGTGGCGGTGTCCAACACTTGTGTTGTAAAAAAGATAACATTTATTTGCATCAACGCGATTTTACGAATACATCACGCTATCTTTACGCCACATCAAAACGATCTTTAAAAAATCGATTATGAAGGTTGATTCCGTATTTTTCGTATGATGCTCCAGTAGAATCGGTACGTGTATAAAACTATAAATAATAATTTTGTAAAAATGATAGAACGAGATAAGTTTAGTAATATATACTTAAAAAAAAGTTAATTGTCAATTAGGACATATTTAGAAAGATGCCATAATTTTAAGACTATAAGAATTCTTTTTTGTCAAAAAGTACATTTCATCCGTGAAAGTGAAAATAAATGTGAATTCTAAAGTGAATTACATTGATTTTGTGCTGAAAATCAACGTAATTCACTTTCAAATTCTCTTTCACCGGTGAAACGTCATTTTTGACAAAAATCTTTTCTTATAGTCTTTTTTTTCTGACATATATATTTCATATTTCATATTGTGTCCTTTAGGACCCTGGTCCCTAAAAAAAATCTAGTACTTTTATAAGTTTCCGGTGAAAAAAAAAATAAAAAAATAAACCTTATTCAAATTCTCATTGAAATAATTTATACAAATTCATAGTTAACAACTATCTTGAATTTAATGAAAGAAAATATCATTTCTATCATGAGAAGAGTACATTCAATTCTGCAAGGTTTTAAAAAAGATTGGATAAATTAATATCGTTTTGTCACTTTATCAATTATTAGGATTTGGATTTTTGATGATCCTTTGTAAAATGACAGTTCTAGCCCTGTGTATATCCCTGCTGCAAACATCAACTTGAACACCTAAATCATCAACATTCTTCATAAAAACCTCCATCTTCTTCTTGATCTCTTCCATACCAATCTTCACAGCTTCTTTATTCACTGCAAATTCAGCACTTTTCAACATCGATTCGATCTCGATCTCCAATCTATCGATCAAAACCCTTATATTATCCAAATCTTTGATCGATACATACGTCCCAATCTGCATTGAACTGAGGATTTCCTTTTGCCCTTTGACAGCATTCTCGTAGTTTTTCAACAACGAATCGACCCATTTACCCATGGACCCGATCGGAATGGCGGTGGATGCAGCTAGGGCAGCTGCTACAGGAGGAGCCGCCACCACCGCCGCCACTACCGAGCATATGAGGACTGCTGCGAATATAGCGACGAATATGATGATGGAGACTTTTCGCCATGAATGTATGGATTTAAGCTTCTTGTCGAGCTTGATTTTTCGCATTTTTAGCTTCTCGAGCATTGATGTTTGTTGTTTGTAAACAGATTGAAATATCTGGAAAAATTCTTCAGTGAATGGGTCGCCTGCCGCCTTAAAATTCTTAAGTTCCTTCAGAGTTTTTGTATACCTGTTTAACATTTGAAAAAACATGAAAAATCGTACACATGAAATATGCACCGGACCTTTATTTGCATCAGAATTATTCTACACGCGCGCATCTATCAGACCACAAATAACATACCTGTAAAAAGTCGGTTTCGGAGTTTTCGATGATATCAATAAATAACACGTAAAAAATGGCAGAATTTGAATTTCAAATTAACTTGAACTTATGATATCAATAAATAACACGTCGAAAATGGCAGAACTTTGAAATTCAATTTAAATATTATGTGAATGATAAATTAATAACATAAGCAATGAAGTACTCAAAGTTTGACAATAGTATGACATCATAGTACTTCATGGGCATCATAACCATGTCACTTGCTCAATATCATTGGCTATAGCATGGAGGACCATGCTGGGAACATTAAGTTGAAATTTCTCTATTTCACTACTAATGAAAGTAAAATCAGACATACGATTGAAGCAAAATTCAATTGAATACAAATTAAAGCATTTCTCTGGTAATAGTTTGCGCTATTACTCGGAGAGAATTTAAACAATGTAAAGATCCTTGTCGGCTATTTGAAGTCCACGAAGTTGTTATGACATCAGACATACGAAAGTTAAAACATTTCTCTGTAGTTTGCATTCTCGGAGAGAAACAATAAACGTCGGGACACAATGCCAAAGCAATATGAACTTAAGGACAACTTAAGGACAATTCGATTTTATTCCCCTTGATTTGCGTTACTTTTAATTTTTTGCCTTAATCATATTAGTGTAAATTCATTCATACTAAACACTATTAAAATTACATATCTATACTTTACAGCAACTAAATTCATAGTATTCTACATCAGCTTCCTTATCTTTGTCTTTACACTATTAAAATATTCATTCTATAAACAATACTTCCAAATTTGATTTTTTTTAGAAAGAGGGAAAAAATAAATAAAAAATATGAAGGATGAAATTTCTGATGCATCACGCTACATTTTGAGTGTCACTGCTCATTGGTCAGTCCTATCAGAGGAAAGGATTGGAAGGCTAATGGAGTGTGTTTTTGACCGTATCCCTACATTTTATCTCTATTATGAAGATAAAAGAAGGTGTAGGAAGTTTGATGCTAATACTCTAATACTATAAATGTTTATTTTATGGTCACTAATAAAATAATTCCATACTCCATGCCTAACACTACATACATTAATAGGTGAGATTAATATCTATAAAAAGAACAATAGTCTAATAATAAATGAATAATCAATGATCCCAAGAATGGTAAAAGTAGGGTAATTTTTCATAATCACACCACTTATAGAGTAATCAAACATAACATCATTCATCTCCTGGACATAACTCAGTGGTGAAGGACTTGGGTGCGTAGTGTAGCCTTGCTAGAGGTAACTGGTTCGATTCCCGCAAGGGGCAAATTATACCCTAAGTCGTGGCAGCCCATGATTCTAAGCTACTGGGGATCCTGATTAACATCTCCACTCATCTTAAGGGACCGGGGGAGTGGGGACCCTCAAGGAGGGTTTACCCTTTTTTTATACGTAACATCATTCTAACCATAGACACTAAGGGACCGTTTGTTAAAACTGAAGACTGAAATCTGAAGTCTGAAATCTGAAGTCTGAATATAATAAGTAACTGAAATCTGAAAATAATAAGATCGTTTGATAACCTGATACATCTAAAATATTAAAATGTTTGAGTTTACGACTTTGCCCTTACAATGCTTTTATATACTAGGAAAATAAATATTATACATGTGAAGCATACATAAATATTCAATTACAACAAACTTATGTTAGAAGGTTTCTTTAGCAAAATATTTGTTTTCTTTTACAAACGATACTATAGTGTAACTATAAAATTTTCAAATATAATATTTGGTATTTTTGAGTTCTAATTTCATAACATTTGTAGAATCAGAAAATATTATATAAATTTAGGCACTTATTACTTTAAAAAAAATTAACATGTTATCCTACCATTATATTATAAAAATATAAAGTCAGTAAAATAAACAGATTTGTAAAATAAAAAAAACAAAGCAAAAAGAAAAAACAATTGATGCACGAACAAAATTCGCTGGACATAAAATAAAAATTAAAATAAAGGTGATGGGGAATAACTTTAAAAACATGGGATGTAAAAAAAAAAATCAGCTTTAAGTGGTTGGTTTATCGCTTAAAATTTTCCACATTTTTATATAGCAAATTCAGATGCTCTTAATAATTTAAGTTGGGATAAAAAATGTTATAAAACACCACTTATGGTAACTACCACTTATTGTTTTAAGAATAAGTACTTATTGTGTTAAAAAAACACCCCCTAAATCATCAATTACGTTCGCTACATGTTGCCCCACTTCTCGTTTCCCAATATTGGGAGCCACTTCTGTTGTTGGGACAATGGATGGCATGATATTTGCCACATCGATCAACAAGCAAGAATCCTCTCAAGTAAACGGAACATTATATATCAATAAAACGACATAGTTTTTAAAAGAAAAAAAAATCCAAAGTTAGATTATTTTTCAAATTTTAAATGTGTGGTTAGATTATTTGTATTTGAGACAACATTAAGTATTTAAGAGAATCCTAACTCCCACGTCAACGAAGACAATTAATGGCATGACAAGTTATTTTGAGTATATTCACATAGATTAATCAAATCGTTGAATATCATAAATTAGACCAAAATATCATTTTAACTCTTCTTAATGCGGATAGTTATAAAGTCTCAAATAATTATTTTAAAAAAACTCGATTGGCTGAAAAATATGCATATATACCTGTTCCCTTCAGCGTTAATGGAGTCTTTTTCTTCAAATTGCTGAAGAGCAACAGTAATAATAAGCTGCCGATCACGAGCACGTTTCAGGCATTTCTCCAAAGCAGCACAAAAATCCATAGTTTGAAGGCTATTCTCAAAGTATTCCTCCACAAGATCAAACAAATCCGGATTTTTCCAGATATCTTTCTTACATTCCAAAATCACATTCACAACCTCCTGATTCATATCCAGAAGACATTCCGTAAGTTCTTTAAGCGAATCAAATGAAAGCGCCCCAACCTCAACTCCAGCTGCAAGTGTGTTGATTACGTGACTCGCTTTCGTTTGAAGATTCGTATCGAACGTCGACTGCAGATCTTCATCGATCTCGCACGATTCTTCTTCGAATGAATGAAGGTTAGTAGTATCATTATCATACTCCTCTGTATTTTCAATTTCAGCTTCTGCTTGATGATTATTGCTGCTACTACTCTGATTTCCCATTTCGATAATCCAAAGATTAATTAGAAGACAGATTTTCGATTTCTGCGAGGAAAAATGGAAAATGTAAAATGGTTTTTGAAGATTTATGAGAAAAAGCAATAGGAATTGAAATTGAAGCTTGCACGCATAAGGTTAATCAGAAATTTTATTATGGTCCTGGATCAAGTATGACTTGGTGATCCAGGATCAATAGAAAAATATCAAAACATACAATGGTCTACCGTGTAAAATATAAATCCCATATTTTTACGTTTTTATCCTTTTTATAAAAAATTTTATTGGTGGACCAAGTATTACATGGTGATCCTGGACCACCATAAAACCACTGAAGTTTAATTAAGAATGCAGTTAGAAAAAGTGGCGGTGTCCAACACTTGTGCCGTAAAAAAGTGTGGTATTTATTTATACCACCGCGATTCTACGAATACACCACGTTACCTCTACACTACATCAAAACGGCCTTTAAGAAATCGATTTCTGAAGGTTGATCGTGTATTTTTTGCGTGATGTACCTGTAGAATCAGTAGGGTACAAATAATAACCCTTTTAAAAATGATAGAACAAGATAAGTTTAGTAATATATACTTAAATAAATAAATAAAAATGCTAGTAGTACTTTTATAAGTTTCCGATGATCAAAAAAAAAAAAAAAACTAAACTAAACTAAACCTTATTCAAATTCTCATTGAAATAATTTATACAAATTCATAGTTAAAACTGAACAAGCATCTTGAATTTTAAAGAAAGAAAAGATCATTTCTATCATGAGATATAAATTAATATCGTTTTGTCACTTTATCAATTATTAGGATTTGGATTTTTGATGATCCTTTGTAGAATGACGGTTCTAGCCCTGCGTATATCCCTGCTGCAAACATCAACTTGAACACCTAAATCATCAACATTCTTCATAAAAACCTCCATCTTCTTCTTAATCGCTTCAATACCAATCTTCACTGCTTCTTTATTCACAGCAAATTCAGCACTTTTCAACATCGATTCGATCTCGATCTCCAACCTATCGATCAAAACCCTTATATTATCCAAATCTTTGATCGTTACATACGTCCCTACCTGCATTGAACTGAGGATTTCCTTTTGCCCTTTAACAGCATTCTCGTAGTTTTTGAGCAACGAATCGACCCATTTGCCCATGGACCCAATCGGAATGGCGGTGGATGCAGCTAGGGCAGCTGCTACAGGAGGAGCCGCCACCACCGCCGCCACTACCGAGCATATGAGGACTGCTGCGAATGTAGCGACAAATATCATGCTGGAGACTTTTCGCCATGAATGTATGGATTTAAGCTTCTTGTCGAGCTTGATTTTTCGCATTTTTAGCTTCTCGAGCATTGATGTTTGTTGTTTGTAAACAGATTGAAATATCTGGAAAAATTCTTCCGTGAAAGGATCGCCTGCCGCCTTAAAATTCTTAAGTTCCTCCAGAGTTTTTGTATACCTATTTAATATTTGAAAAAACATGAAAAATCATACACATGAAATATGCACCGGACCTTTATTTGCATCATAATCATTCTACACGTATACCATTGTACTATAAAATAGAACAGATCTTGTAAAAGTTGATTCTGAAGCTCAAGAATCGAGTTTTAATTAATTCTCGAAGTCGATTCTCACAATACACCTATGAAAAAAATCGGATTTTAGTTTCAAAACTAATTTTTTACAACATCGGTTCTACCGTGGTGTATGAGTAAAATTTATGTGGTGCCCAAGTAGAAATATAGTTATTACCCATTGTAAAAAGTCTACATTGTGATTAATTTCGGAGATCGATGTTATGTTATTATTAACGAGAGCTTCTGATATCAATAAATAACACATAAAATGACAGAATCTGAATTTCAATTTAACTTGAAATTCCGATATCAGCATTTGATATCAATATATAATTAACACGTAGAAAAAGGCAGAACCTGAAATTCAATTTAAATATTAGGTGAATATAAATTAATACCATGAGCAATGAATTAAGTACTCAAAGTTTGACAATAGTATGACATCATAGTACTTCATGGGCATCATAACCATGTCACTTGCTCAATATCATTGGCTAATTAAAGCATGGAGGACCATGCTGGGAAGTTGGTTGAAATTTCTGTATGAATTCTCTACTGATTAATGGAAAATAGGACATACGAATGAAGCAAAATTCAATTGAATACAAAAGCATTTCTCGATCTAGTAATAGTTTGCATCACTCGGCCGGAGAGAATTTAAACAATGTAAAGTTCGTCGGCTA
Organism: Gentiana macrophylla; assembly: GCA_026214975.1. Taxonomy (NCBI): domain Eukaryota; kingdom Viridiplantae; phylum Streptophyta; class Magnoliopsida; order Gentianales; family Gentianaceae; genus Gentiana; species Gentiana macrophylla. The sequence goes on from CM047807.1 coordinate 31,412,854, forward strand.
TTTGAAGTCTACATGTAAGTTGTTGAAATTTCTGTATCGACATTGAAAAGTGGAAAAAACCGATTGAAGCAAAATTCAATTGAATACAAAAGCATTTCTCGATCTAGTAATAGTTTGCATCACTCGGAGAGAATTAATTTAAAAATGTAATATGAATAAAACAATTACAGTAGCTACCACCAATAATAATTTCATGTTGTCCCATTTCTCATTTCCCAATATTGGGAGCCGCTTTTGTTGTTGGGACAATGGATGGCATGATATTTGCCACATCAACGAGCAAGAAGTACACGGAAGGCCGGGTTATCTCAAATATTGTTGTTTTTATATAAATAAAACAACATAGTTTTAATGAGAAAAAAATCTACAGTTAAATCATTTGTATTTAGAAGACAATATATTTAGATATATGTGGTTACATCATTTGTATTTAAAACAACACTAAGTATTTGAGAGGATCCTAGCTAACACGTCAACAAGAACAATGAATGGCATGACGATTTATTTTGAGTGAATTTTCATAGATTAATTAAATTTATGAATATCATAAATTTAAAAATAAAAAAAATGGCCAAAATATCATTTTAACTCTTCTTAATGCGGATAGTTATAAAGTCTCAAATAATTATTTAAAAAAAAACTCGATTGGCTGAAAAATATGCATACCTGTTCCCTTCAGTGTTAATGGAGTCTTCATCTTCAAATTGCTGAAGAGCAACAGTAATAAGAAGCTGCCGATCACGAGCACGTTTCAGGCATTTCTCCAAAGCAGCACAAAAATCCATAGTTTGAAGGCTATTCTCAAAGTATTCCTCCACAAGATCAAACAAATCTGGATTTTTCCAAATATCTTTCTTACATTCCAAAATCACCTTCACAACCTCCTGATTCATATCCAGAAGGCATTCCGTAACTTCTTTAAGAGAATCAAATGAAAGCGCCCTAACCTCAACTCCAGCTGCAAGTGTGTTGATTACGTGACTCGCTTTGGTTTGAAGATTCGTATCGAACGTCGACTGCAGATCTTCATCGATCTCGCACGATTCTACTTCGTATGAATGAAGGTTAGTAGTATCATTATCATACTCCTCTGTATTTTCAATTCCAGATTCTGCTTGATGATTATTGCTGCTACTACTCTGATTCCCCATTTCGATAATCCAAAGATTAATTAGAAGACAGATTTTCGATTTCTGAGAGGAAAAATGGAAAATGGAAAATGGTTTTTGAAGATTTATGAGAAAAAGCAAAAGGAATTGAAATTGAAGCTTGCACGCATAAGCTTAATTAAGAATGCAGTTAGAAAAAGTGAGAAGCAATGATATCAAATTTGTTTGCTTTGTGTTTATGAGTGATGGGTGATGTTGTTGTTCTAGAGTCCACATTTATAGAAAGAAAAAAAAAAGTTCATTGGGGAATTAGGTCGAACAGGTGTCACGCGGAAACTCAAGGTAAAACAAGCAAGCAACAAACAACAGTATATCAGAAACTTAAGCTCCAAGAACTACATGGAAATTAAGACAGGTAGGATAAAAAGAAAAATTTTACACTCGATTATTTAATGGCGTGTACAGTAATCTTCCACATAAAATCTACAATATATTTATAGAACGAGTAATGATACAGACACAACTATTGATCAACATAATGGTAATATGCACCGTTAATCATTATGAGCATACATTATGATCAATTTAAACTCATGGTGGCTCATGGTGCAGATAAATGTTGTGTCATTGATTGTCGCATAACGGTTGTGCATGTAACATTACTCTATAAGAAAGAATAACGATACGAGCAAAAGCGTAATGGTACGGGCAAAAAAGTTGTATCATAACGAGTGATATAACAGTAATATATATACAGTTGATCAATTTAGACCGTAATGTGACCGGTTGATTATTGTGTGTCTTTTTTTGAGCCAATATTGTGTGTCTTTAAGGAAAGAGTAATAATAAGCACACTTAATCATACGACGGTCATGATATAACGAGTAAAATATTATTGTGTGTCGTTCATAATGACACAACCATCGTATATGTAGTGTCACACATAAATTTATTAATTCTCTCGTTTTATTTTTTCAAAAATGATTTAGTCACCGATGGTTTGCACAAAACATCCCCCGATTGTTGGGGTTTGTGGTCCATATTAGCTCTGTTTTTCTTTTTGTTTTTCTTCTTTTTAAACATTGCAAGGTTGTTAAAAATGTTGGGGATAAAATCGGGACCAGTTCGGTGCCCCCCATCACTCTCCTTATTTTTTGAATCATATGGATCATTTTATATGTATTTTTTTACATCAATTTATGTATGATGTAGTACATCATAGTACTTATTAGTGTTTATTTAATATTTTAATTAAGTGGATAGCTTTTGGGCCTTCTAAATTAGGTTTTACTTAATGGACATTTTAGCCTATAAATAGTTGAAGTTTTGGAAACTAACGGGGGATGTAATCTTGAATGTTGAATCTTCCTCCTTTGAGATGAATTTATTTTTAAGTTTGGATTAACTCGTTTTTATCCGTTTATCGTAGATCTTCTGCATCAATTTATATCTAGCCTTTTATTATTTACACCTCAATTACCCTACACTCATCTCAAATCATTGATCATACTACATTATATAAGATAATTGACAAATATAACACATTCGAAAGATGTTTTACAGGTTAAATTACATATTTTCATAAAACATTAGGTTACATGACATTTTCTCAGGAAAAAAATGTGTTATATAATTCTTCTAATCTTTTATACTTTTAACATGTTATATCTTTCACCTATTTTCAGATATTCATATTTTTTTATTTGAATTTCCAAAAATGATAAAATTTGCTGAAATTGCTATCATTTTTTGTTATATATAGTGTTTAAAAATAGTGCATGAGACCTTAATTTTATTTGTTTTTCATTCTCAATCCAAAAAATGCGCATGGCCTTAATATTTTTGTCTTTTTACAAATTTTTAGAGATGATGTTTTTTTCCATTATTTAGATTCTTATCTTATCCTTCTTCACCTAATAATTTTAAATAAAGCTGCGACATTATGTTACCTTAGTGGTGTTATATAGTATTTTTCCTCTTTTAATTGGTAAAATATATACAATATGCATGATTAGTTGTATTCTAAAATTGTATAAAATTAAAAACAAAAAAAAATTGTATAAAATTCCTCCTAAAAAGAAATTGTATAAAATGAAGGGGTATAGTCCAAAATGATACAAAATAGACTTAGTTAGACAAATATAACATGCTAAAAATTTCATTGGTTATAAGGACACAAATTGACCACCCCGATGCATTGACCACCGCGATGCATTGTCCATCCCGATGCAGTGACCACCGCGATACATTGAACACCATGATGCATTGACCACCCGATGCAGTGACTACCACGATGCCGGATATACATAAACCCGAATCCGGATCCGATCCATAAATGGATCGTCAGATCTGATTCACAGCACCGATCGAGACGCTCGATCATGCACAGCGGAAGCTACGAATAAATTCGCATGCGATTTTTACCACGATTTAATTCACATGATTAATTAATATAACTACAAGTAGATAGAAGATTTACCCAACCGGAGAGAACCGTGATCTTCCGAGTTGTATCTTCAAGCGTCGACTGGTGGACATCGATCCTCATAGTTGAACCTCCTAGAATATGCTCAAGAAAAACCCTAGTTTTTCTTCTCCCAATGGCTAAGACAAGAAAACAAAATTTCTCTCTTTCTATTCAAAAGGTGGCGTCCCTTTTGTGAAAAAATAACGTTGGTTTTTTGTGTTGCGAGAAACTCTCTTTTAATAGGAAAATACTAATAATTTGAGAGTTTATCTTTTACACACAAATTTATCTTTGACATTATCTGCTAGAAGTAGTAGCACCGATCGAGACACTCGATCTTAGCACAGCGGAAGCTTGTGTGATTTACGATATGAGACATAACTAATTAAACCTACGAGAAGGTTAGTAGATTTACCCAAACCGGAGAGAGACGATAAAATCGACCAAGGGAGAAGCCGTAGTCTTCCGGATTGTATCTCTAAATGACGGTGGTGGGACGCCGATCCTCGCCGTAGAACCTCCTCGAATATGCATAAGACAAACCCTAGGTTTTTCTTCTCTAAATGACTAAGGCAAGAAACTAATTTTTCTTCCTTTATTTTATGTAAGTGGCGCAATTATTGATTGTATATTGTGTTAGGAGGAACTCTTTTTATATAGGAAAATAACTAGCCAAGAGAGTTATCATTTTCGCACCACAAAAACCTATTCCCATAAGGAAAATAAGTTTTTCCCATAAAATAAGTGATAATTCCCAAAAAATCAATCTCTTAATTTTTCATTATTATCCAACAAATAGATAATTAATTAATTACACATGTGACATAATCTAGAAAACTTTCTTTTCCTAATTTATCACATAATGTAGGCGCCACTTTAGTCAATTTTTTAATAGAAAATGTCTTTTCTATTTTACATATTATTAACCAAATAAATAATATTTGCATATTCATTAAATAGACCAACTATTTAATTTATTCTCGAGGTTCCATAAAACGAGAAAACACTCGCGTGTTAGGAGCCAACCCGGGGACCATGGACCTATAATCAGTAGCTACAATAGATTGAATAAAACATTCATCGAACATAATATTTCTACTCAACTCATTAATTCCAGAATTACGCCACCATAAATCCGAAACTGAACTCTATCGATTATAGATATAACTTATTCTCAAAACGTCGAGCCGAGTCGATAAGTGTCCATTGATATAATCATTACATACAGACTAACCCTCCATAGACTATCCGTAACGAAGTAGGAATATTTCCGTAAATTTTCTTCAATACATCTTATCCTTATTTACCATTAACCCACTAGTGATCAATTAGTTCATAACAAATACGAACTCCGGGATTGATCAGTTTCTAGATCAACAAATAAGGGGATTGTCTTTCTACTTCCCGCAGGAAGGAATGGATTCCATATTTGCGAGACACACACTTCTCACTCATTCCAGATTAGTGCCAACGTGAAAGTGATTCGGACCGCGCCTCTTAGCGATCTTTAACGAACACATCAAACCCTATCCTGTAACCAGTAGGAGTATGCAATCACTTCAGGATTAAGGTTAATCCATAGATGATCATCTTGTGATTTAATGAGATTTCTCAATCACGGAATTATATGAGAAATGCAGATTAAATCGATCCAGTCCTATATGACTACATCATATATAAACGCCCCACTTAGATAACCAATATCGACGGTCCGGATAAGACGGTCACACCATAAAGTGTTCTGGGCGCATTAATGGTGGTTTAATCAATAGACTCCATACTTTGATTAAGTTCACCACAGACTAACATTTCAAATGTATCACCATAAACTTAATCCTCGCGTGCGTCACACACAAAGTTATATGGCTACATATGATATGACTTAGGGTTTTCAGTAGTGTATTACTTACAAGCACGAAGCAAGTAATAAGATGAGAATAAATATGTCATTTATTAATTCTAAAAACAATTACATAAATTGTCTTTCGGGCGCTACTTCCAACAATCTCCCACTTGCCCGTAAGGACAGGCAACAATTGTCTCTCCAGTGTACAAAAGACTCATCAATATTCTGGTCAAGCCCACACATTTCAAACATGTGATTTTTAATGACCTAGAGGTTTGCTTTAATCCATCGATGGATATAAGCATAGGCAGTCAATCTGCCATTGGCTTTAAGCTAAAACTCTTCCGTTCCAAATGAATCTAAGCTCCATTGTACGGCAAGAAAGTTTTAGGGCATCACCCCTGTTAATCTTTCTGCTTTCCATAGAGTCAAACAAGGCTGAGTGGTGAAAAAATTTCAGGGCATCACCCTTGTTTAACTGTCTACTTCTCAGGGAGTTACCCCCAAAACCACTTGGCTTTGCTTAGAAAGATAAAATTTCTCATTCATTCAACTCTTTTCCATGTAGATCCAATTTCTCCCACTAGGCCTGAGACACTCAGGTGGTTCTACAGGAGTATGAACAGACCTGGAGTACCAAAACTCCATTTACAGGTATATGGCTTTAAACCAACCTCATTTTATAAGAATCCTATACAGTTCTTCCAGAAGACCATAGATTATCAATCACCCCCAGCAGATTATAAAGTCTGCATAATCATAGCGAGTCAATGGATAAACCATACTCCCACTGCATTTGGATGGATTGATATTCTGATCTGGTTCAGTAGTATTTATCACTGTTATCCCCCAACAACCAATGTTGGATGTGGTCTGATTAAATCAGATAATAACTCCTTGAGTAACTGTACTTCAAGGTCTAAGGTTGTTATTTAAACATTCTTTTTGGAAAGGATATAACAGTGTAACCGTCTCTATCCGATCTTAAGAATCTTATAACCAACTTTTACTCATCGCATTAAGATATTTCACGAACAGTCACCATCTGAACGTGTATGTAAAATCTCCAGTCCCACCTTCAAGCACTAGTGCTAAATGCCTCTATTTGCGGAAGTGGAATAAATGTAATTCACTCATTATCCACAAATTCATAGGCATCTTCTAGGTAGACTTCTCGGTATTACATAATAATGTGAACCATTATTTTTCAACCAATATCTTAATTAAGTTAAACAGTGTATTGTAGCATATCAATAACTATACAAGACAGTCTATGGTTTATCCTTTCAGTGAAATCATTTCACCCGGAGGTAGGTCAAGCATCAGTGCCAAAACTATGCTTTAGCCTATATTTGAGCATGGAATACTCGTTTCTCTGGTAATATCAGAGATTCCTTCAAATATTCAGACAAACTAATCGGCGTTTCGAGTAGTCAATAAAAAAGTCTATTACTTAAAAGCTCCTACTAGCTTGTATCCTTCATAAGACCCCGAAGGTCAATATGAACAAGCTATGATACTTCTTTAACTCTATTAACCTTTCCTAATTGAAAGTTTACTTAGTCATTTTTTCCTTTGAGATAGTGTTCTTAGACTGGGAGATAGGAATCACCCTTAGCCAGTCTTCAGATCTTATCTCTAGGATATATGCACTAATTAATAGATGCTGAAGAATCGTTTATCTAAATACGGAAACTATTTGTCTTAATAGTTTATGATGTGTTACATATATCTTTTCAGCATTACTTAGTGGTTTTAACTTTATCAGACAAAAGTCCGAGTCTCAGAAGCGTATACAAATGTCATAGTCACTTTCTTTAAGGCAACTATATTATCGATGTGAAAGCGAATCAATTTGTTCTAACGAATCCGAAAACAGAAATTAAATTTCTGTGATATTCAAGGATTAAAATCTGAAATTTGTTTCCTTATATCACTCCCACTATTTTAGCTGAAATAACTATCCGTTGTTTACTCTTCTTCATGAATGCCCAGCTACATTGTTCTTACAAAAGAACTTTAGCTTCCGAGTCATATTACTCGGTTAAGAAAGTCTCTAAGGATTCATAGGTTAGTGATCCGAAATCACTTTCCTTATCCTATATTTTCTTTGATTTAATAATCCGGTTTAGCCTTTAACTTATTTAGTTTAGATGACTTACACTTGTAGACATTTACTTTCCCATTCTTGGCTTTCCATAAAGGAAATGGCCGTGAACTAGCAGTTCATTTGAATAGACACTACTCGTGAACTGTGGGATGTCTAGTGAGATTGATACCAAATCATTCTAGTCATCTTTGAATTAATATCGGTTGTCTCTCGTTCAACACGAGTGACAGCAGTGACATACTTATCAATGTCACTTAAGTTTGAAGGCTTAGGAGGAACATCCTCTTCCGAAAAATTAATTTGCATTTTCGATTATTGAGTTCAACATTCTTGTTACTTTTCCACTTTTACGAAGTCATCATTAGTCAATATATCATGTTTAGCAGTTTAGATACCTTGAGATGATATGTAATTGCGAAAATAAATTATGACAGAAATATAAATCAAATCATACACCACAACAAATAATTATTTTAGGAATTATAAACGTGATGTCAGGCATGCAGTTTATCCTACCATTCCAAGGATTTAACCTCACATCATGTTGCCGCCGCAGATCGGTATCAACACAACCATAGTTAAATTGAGACAATCTCTCTCAACAATCAAACCGTTAAGAATCAAACATCTTCATTCAATTGTTGATTACCTTCCTTTTTCAGCCAAGATATTTCCAAAAATATTTTGAGTGTGACCTACTATTTCAGATCTCAAAGTACGCCCCGAGTATGCCGCCGCAGGGTCGGTCAGTGACTCGACGAGTACCCAAAATCCTATCCTTTCGGAGACCAAGCCTTGAATTTTATAGGGGTGAAGGCTATCCGCAGGGGGCCGTAATCAAAGCGGTTCGAGGCGTCACCCTTCTCTCACGTGCTTGTGTCAACAGTAGAGGCCGAAGGGTCGGTTGTCACCTTCCCCGCTCTCACTCGTTATTTTGAAATTCTGGTAGTCTCATTAGGATTTTAGAATTTTCTAACAATCCAAAGACAATAGATCATGAATATTTAATTTAATCCTCCCACTAGTTTATCGGTTCCAAATACCGTCTAACTAGTGTCACTATATTCACGATTTTCCAATTTTATAGATTTATATATTCTTTGTGTAGACGCTACACAATTAAAATTCACCAAGAATTTTATAATCCTAATATATTAGGACTTATGAATTTCCCACTAAATCGAAAAACAATAAATGACAAATTTAAAGCTCCCACTAGTTTATCGGTTCCAAATACCATCTAACTAGTGACACTATATTCATGATTTTCCAATTTGTCAATTATTTAGAAATTTCTCGTGTAGTCACTACACAACAAAAATTCACCAAAGAATTTAAAAGTCCTAATTTTATTATGATAAAAATTTAGGATCTTAGAATTTTCCAATAATCGAAAACAATAAATCATGAAAAACAATCACAAACTTATCGGTTCCAAATACCGTGTAGTTGGTGTCCAATTTTTCATGATTTTCCAATTTTTTATTATCAAAATTCTAATTTATGTAGACACTACATAATTAAATCCTCAAAGAATTTTTAGATCCAAAAATTAAATTAAATTTTATTTCGATCATGTAAATTTTATATCCCGATAAAATTCTATTTCCTTTAATTAATTTAATTTATTATTAATCTAGATTAATTATCGTGTTCATACATGTCTAATTAATTTCAATATTAATTTTCTACATGTATGCATATGCGAGGAGTGGAATTCATGAATATGATGCATGTCATGGTTATATCACATAAATAATCACATAAGAAAATAAATGCGAAAAATAAACCACTGAGATGGAATGATTTGGTGCATAAAGTCAGATCTAATCTATTATAAATAAAAGATCCTAAACCCAATCTAATGGGTTTACTAATTATTTATAAAAGAAAACTGAATCTGTATCTATATTAAACCATCCATCGGCTTCTTCAACAAAGTCCTCGTGAGCGGTGGTCAAACCTTGTTCTGCAACTGCAGTCTCTCGATTCGAACCCTTTTTTTTTTTATGGCGGTAATGATGTCAAGAAGACATCGAAGATGCGAATTTAGCATCAGCAGCACTCAACGTCTTTATGTAGCATCCATAAATTCGGCACACGTAGGAACCAAAAAAAAACTATATCCAATCAATTTGGATCTAAAGAGAAAAATTTCCAGAAAATTAAATTCAACAATTTCCTATACCCGAGAAAAACGGGTTTACACTTTTTTTTATGATAGCGCTGACATCAGCATGCGAATTTAGCATCAGCAGCACTCAGCGTCTTTATGTAGCATCCATAAATTCGGCACACATACGACCAAAAAAAATAACTATATCCAATCAATTTGGATCTAAAGGGAAAAATTTCCAGAAAATTAAATTCAACAATTTCCTATACCCGAGTAAAACGGGTTTACATCAGATCTAACGGTAAACAGATACCAACCACAATCCATCTCGTCAACCACAACATTCAATCATTCATATAGATTTACAAAAAATATAAAAGATGCAATATTTATTCAATTCCACTCCTTATTAATTAATTATGCAATCATGATCGCAAAATCACTTTAACATGTCTCTGATACCACATGCTGGATATACAGAAACCCGAATCTGGATCCGATCCATAATTGGATCGTCAGATCTGATTCACAACACCGATCGAGACGCTCGATCATGCACAGCGGAAGCTACGAATAAATTCGTATGCAATTTTTACCACGATTTAATTCACATGATTAATTAATATTACTACAAGTAGATAGAAGATTTACCCAACCGGAGAGAAGCCGTAATCTTCCGAGTTGTATCTCCAAGCGACGACTGATGGACGTCGATCTTCGTAGTTGAACCTCCTCGAATATGCTCAAGAAAAACCCTAGTTTTTCTTCTTCCAGTGGCTAAGACAAGAAAACAAAATTTCTCTCTTTTTATTCAAAAGGTGGCGTCCTTTTTCTGAAAAAATAGCGTTGGTTTTTTGTATTCAATTTTGTGTTGCGAGAAACTCTCTTTTAATAGGAAAATACTAATAATTTGAGAGTTTATCTTTTACACACAAATTTATCTTTTCCTTTTAGGAAAATAAAACCTTTATCCAATAGGAAAACAAATTTCCTATTTATCCAATAAAAAAACTAATTTCTTATTTATAATTATTTAACTCATAAATAATTACATTATCCACAGTATAATTAATTAGGAGAAAATTTCTTTTCCCAAAACCAAATAATATGGCGCCATTTTTATGCCATTTGAGATAATAGAAAATGTCTTTTCTATTTTACACATTATTTACCAAATAAATAATATTTGCATATTCATTAAATAAACCAACTATTTAATTTATTCTCGAGGTTCCAAAAAACGAGAAAACACTCGCGTGTTAGGAGCCAGCCCTGGGACCATGGACCTATAACTAGTAGCTACAATAAATTGAATAAAATATTAATCGGACAGAATATTTCTACTCAACTCATTAATTCCGGAATTACGCCACCATAAATCCGAAACTGAACTCTATCAAAAATAGATATAACTTATTCTCAAATCGTCGAGTCGAGTCGATAAGTGTCCATTGATATAATCATTACATATAAACTAACCTCCATAGACTATCCGTAATGAAGCAGGATTATTTCCGTAAACCCTCTTCAATACATCTTATCCTTATTTACCATTAACCCACTAGTGTTCAATTAGTTCATAACCAATACGAACTCCGCGGATCGATCAGTTTCTAGGATGAACAAATAAGGGGATTGTCTTTCTACTTCCCGCATGAAGGAATGGATTCCATATCTGTGAGACACACACTTCTCACTCATTCCAGAATAGTCCAACGTGAAAGTGATTCGGACCGCGCCTCTTAGCGATCCTTAACGAACATATCAAACCCAATCCTGAAACCAGTAGGAGTATGCAATCACTTCAGGAATAAAGTTAATACATATATGATCATCTTGTGATTTAATGAGATTTCTCAATCACGGAATTATATGAGAAATGTAGATAAAATCAGTCCAGTCCTATATGACTACATCTCATATAAATACCCCACTTAGATAACCAATATCGACGGTCCGGATAAGACGGTCACACCATAAAGTATTCCGGGCGCATTAATGGTGGTTTGATCAATAGACCCCATACATTGATTAAGTTCACCACGGACTAACATTTCAAGTGTATCACCATAAACTTAATCCTCGCGTGCGTCTGATGTATGACTTTTATATGACTAAATTTACGTGATTTTATTACATTTTATTGACAAATTCTATATAAAATATATAATATTATGATACAATTGATATGAAATATTAATTTTTATAGTTTAGTATAGTTAGTAGTAAAAGTTAGTATTTATAGTAAAAAGTTGTAGTTTTTGTACCGGTTTTAGTGACCGGAGTGTTGTGTCTATTTTACACGGGTATTTTGTGTTTTATTTCATTGCAGAATCCTAAGATGAACTGAAAATCTGAGTAGCAACACTTTTTGAAGTCAATACAAGTCGTTGGAAGGAAGTTATAAAGCGTCACTCAATTTAAATGTCAAATGGGTAGTCGTTTTATTTATAACGGAATCTTGAAAACGACATGTATTGGGAATGGCTCGTTAAAAAGACATTTTCTGGGAAAACGTTCTTCATGAAAGTTGAAGATCTTCATATGAGCTTTGTAATACACTTTGAATCATGAAGATTAGAGGTCTACAATTCAAATGGTGATCAAGTGGTCATTTGATTTCAATTAGAAAAGGATCCCGTAAAAGACGCGGGATACAAATGGCTTGTCGAGAATGCGTTTTCTGAAGAAATGGTCTTGATGAAAGTTGTGGAGAATTCAACAAGCTTTCCAATGGATCTTGAATCATATCGTTTGGAGTTCGGAATCAAAAGATATGAATTTTATAAGTTAAATATAATTTTAATTACAAATAAAATCTAAATAAATCCCTGCACGTGTTGAGTGATGATTAGGTAACATGGGGTACTCATCACACCGGACCGATCCGGGATGTTTCAGGACCGGTCCGGGAAGGGTCAGTTTGCCTATATATATGGCATCAGTGCAGATGAAGGGAAGGGTACCAAAATTATATATACACAATATTATATATATAATACTCTCTCCCCCTTTCTTTTATTTTAGTAGTTTGTAAATAGGCCTTATGCCAAAATAATGTAGTACGGTAGTAATGCTCGGGAAATTCTCGAAGGTTCGATGTTGCTGAAGTCGTTGTAATATCCCGGAAAAGACGATTTCTGAGTCAGCAGTTGTAATCGGGTAATTTCTATGATATTCATGTTTATGTTTGTTATTTTCTTCTTTTTTATAATGTTATTAGGCTAGATCTAATAACTAGCCAAAGTTATGTAATCGTATTATTTCGATCTTTTCGGTAATGGAATGCTGTTAAAATAAAATTGACTAAAATTGAGTTAAAATGAATCTTTTTCTATTTTTCGCCACGTAACGATAATATATTCGAAATGACCGTAATCAACCATGATGAATACCACATATAACCTGGCGATGAACTGACCGGAGAAGTCAGGATATGAGTAAAAATAGAAAAACCGGAGGGTAAAAATGGCCGTCGATTAACGGAATCCTATTTCCTACCCGGGGGCAGATTTGTCCTGGAAAGATAAATCTTATTAAAATTTGTACTCGAGATCTTAATAATGTTAAAATCACAGTTTAATTGAAACTACGCCGTTTGTATTAAATCGATCCGCTTGACAACCGGAGCCTCTTGAATAACATCGGCCGTTTGACGAACGGAATCACCTCTTTTATCCGGGGTAAATTTGTACTCGGTACCTGTTTTGACTAACTAAGTTTAGTATGGGGCAGTTGTGGACATTGGACTGATGACAATTTGACATATGACAATTTCATACGCTCGTGTGAGGAGGAATTGTTGACTTTAGGAGTACACCGTTTCATTTACTCAATTGGACCTAAAAAAGGAAGATCGAACACATTCTATTAACTGAAAAGATCGTATAAATCGATTATATATACTTTGGTTAGTCTGGTTATATATTATATTTTGGTATCTATATATTTATATATATATATATTTTACGATTTATGTACATCTATATATATTTATATATCTATATATATTATATTAGAATAACTTTTAAATTACGCATTTATTTTATGTTGGTTAGAATAGTAGTAATCTGTGTTATAAAATTGCGGTTTAGATCGAGTTAATAGCAGCTTTTTGGTGTTTAACCCCACTTAAAAGAATTACCATGTTTTCCCTGAGGATTCGACACCTGACTCACCACTTTATCACTACAATTTGACCCGGTACACTGCCGGTTAGGATCCGTCTAACCTAGAAAAGGTCTGTCCCTTTCTTGACGCCGTTTCTAAGGTCTGGTTTTGGTGACGCCAGCGTCACACACTAAGTTATATGGCTACATATGATACGACTTAGGGTTTTCAATAGTGTATTACTTACAAGCACGAAGCAAGTAATAAGATGAGAATAAATATGTCATTTATTAATTCTAAAAATAATTACATAAATTGTCTTTCGGGCGTGATGTGAGTCTACTAGTTGATGCATTTCACGATGGTTTATCCCCATTTCTCATGCATTTATTGATGTTCTTGTATCAATTTGAGTCATTAGTTTCTTGGTTTCAACCAAATGTGTAGATAGCAATTATTATATAAAATATCATATTTTGATTAGTTTTGTACCGGTTATAGTAACCGGAGCGTCGTGTCGGGTTTACGCTTGGTATTTTTGTGTTTTATTACAAGATTATAGGTTAACCAAGACCCCGAGTGACGCCACGTGTTGAAACAAACACGTCTTTTGATGGCTAGAAGAGTGTGCCGGAAGCTTATGGGTTCAAACGGATCATTTGTCTTCTGCGTTTCTACCGTAGCATACATTCAACGGAAATTTGACCCAGATTAGAGGCATTTTCTGGAGAATAATTCTGAACGAGAGTTGTAGATCAAGAAACGAGCTTTCCAACTCATCTTGAATCACATCAATCGGAGGTCTACAACTCAAGTTATGACTATTTTACTGAGCCGCTGTGAAAGGCCAGCGTACGCCGACTTATAGTGGCGTACGCCGAACGTCACTGTAGCTATCTGAGGAGTTTTCCTTCTGGCCTGGCGCACACTGGACCTTTTTACCGATGCACGCCGGGTGTCGAAGAAAGCAAATTTTCAGCTTTTTAAACCTCATTTTAGATCTAATTTTTAGCCTTGGACCCCAACTTCATCTTCTCCATTTCTCCCCTCTCCCTTGAAGGCACCTCCATGCCCCAAGGGGCTCTCCTAGCCTAACCATAGCAATAGTTTAGACATTAATTCTACTTGTAATCTTAGAAGAATCTCTACTTGAAGCTTTTGGAGTTGATTTTGTGATGGAAACCCATCTCTTTTGATGTAATTTTTCTCCATGGATGAACCTTGAAGAGTCAATGCAATTATTCTCTTTTGAAGTACTTGCAATCTTGTGGGTAAATTCTTCTCTTATTATTTCTAGTTTTATGTTTGATCGGCTAAAACTGGGGTCCAATCTAACCGGCAGTGTACCGGGTCAAATTGTAGTCTAGTCTGGTGAATCTAGGTCGTCTCCTCAGGGAATACGATAATTTAAAGTGTGGTTAAACACCAATTAGCTATTATTATTTCGATCTAAGTCGCAGTTTTATCATAAAAGTGATAGTTACATTACTAATAAAATTAACGATTACTAATAAAGGTACTAGCCAAAACAATTTTATTGAACTATAGTCTCTTTTACTTTTATGGATGTGATCAGTCGGCCTATTAAAGGGTATTCAATTATGTGAAACGGTGTACTCCTATTCTAACAATTTCCCCTCATACGAGTTTACGAAATTGTTCTTTGCCTCCTCCTTGGTTTAAGAGCCCTAAACCTAATGATTTGACATGATAAACTCTTGAGTACAATTAATCTTTCCCCGGATAAGAAATAGGATTCCGATAAATAGCCAATTTTACCTTCCGGTTTTTCTACCTCGTTCTCACACCTAATATCTCCGTTCGGTATCAAATAAGTGTGTGTGTGCCAATATTGGTTAATTACTCCAACACGAGCTAACAATCAAATTAAGTAGAAAAAGATTCAACACAATCGAAATTAAAATATACATTACATAATCATCATCTGTTCAACCAAAAGAGATCAAAATAATTCAATTACATTGCCTTGGCTAGTTATAAGTTTAGCCACTCATTACTATAAATACTAACATATTTATTTTAGCATTCATAGCAATCAAATTAACAAAATAAAATAATATTAGAATGTTACCAATACACCCGTTTAATCAGTATACGGCAGCTTGCTTTTGTATCGGGTGTTCATCAACTGAGTTGCCTCCAACAGCTTGTCGTATACTTATCAACTATTATAACTTGATACCCATATTCTAGATGTTAATTGTGATAATATCACTAATTTTTGGCTATATAAGCCTCTATATTTTGCCTGCAAGACAGAAGGAAAATGATATATCCTTTTCTCTCCCTTCCTTGCTTGTGTATGGATGAATATATAGGATTTTCGCCTCTGTATTTGAATAGTGCATTAATAATGCTGAGTAGGTCCTCCTATGCGGCATACGCCGGTATTCCTCCAGTTTGCGCCGGAATCTAGACATGTGGAGGGGTGTCAGACTCATTTAATGCGTATTGACTGCTCAATATTTTCCCAATCTTCAAATATTCCGGCATAGACCGGTATACACCCGGTCTGCGCCGGGTCTTGTCAAATTATTTCCAATAATACTCGATCTTGGCCAGAGGAATAATAAGATTTTGATATTTATAAACCCGTTTTGTCGTGTCTTATGTTACACTTTAAGATTTCATCACGTGGTACCTGTACAAAACAAAATGAGAGAAATCACGAATAAATCTGATAACAAAAAGTAGGTAAATAAGTCCCGAATTATCTCTAAAAATAATGGAAATTTATGACAACTATTTTTTTTTCGGGAATAAATTATATAACTATAGTATTTATTATTATTGATGCAAAATGTTGCTAAAAATCTTGAAAATGGGATTTAAAATGGAGTAAAATATATTATCTGGTTGACATACATCAATGTTCATAGTTATGAAGTTCTTAAGTGACAATTTGACCTTCATAGCCATGGAAGGCTAAGCTTTTGCTTGCCAAGATGATGTATTTGTGATAGTTTTTATCTCTATTAGTTGATTGGGAATGTTGTTTGTATTTCATAGCTTCATGTGTTGTTGTTATCTTTTCCTATTCGCACCGTATTGCTTGTTGGTGTTGGATTGATCACCTAGCACTAGCACACACACACACTTAGTTAAGACCGAACGGAGATATTAGGTGTGGGAGAATGGATATGAGAACTGGAAGGTAAAATCGACCTTAATTGGAACTCAATTTTTCTTATCCTGGGAGTATTGACATTGTCATTACATTCAAGTTCATATCACGTTGAATCATTAGGTCTAGGGTTCTTAGAACAAGGAGGAGACATAGAGTAGTTTCATTCACTCGTATGAGAGGAAACTACTAGCTTAGGAGTGCACCGGTAACACACACTTGAACACCAAGAGAAGTTTGGTAGGTAGTTCATTCCCATGATACTAGTAGAGATATACTTGATCATTGCATTTTCTTGGCTAGGTGATGTGACTAAATATGCCGCCACCCATGTGTTGACGGGAACTGCCCATCTAGTCACGATGGAGCAGAGCCGCGGCTACGGCGTCGGAAGCAACAATCTGGTCAAGGCCGCGGGGTGAAAACCTCATGACGAGCGTGCGAATCTATAAGGTCTTAATCGCTCGGGGCCTCCTAGCATCCTGAGTCAGAGATCAACAAGCAATGGCACGAGTCCGGGAAAGGAGCGACCAGGGGGAAGTCGAGATAGAGCGAGGAAGCGGGCTCACAGACCGCGACTCGAGCAACCTCACGACGACGTCGCCAGTTGTATTGTCCGCTTGACATCATTGTATACTGTACTTATCTGTCCTTTCCCCATACCCCTAGCTCTCGCCCTTGCCTATAAAAGGAAGGCTTGTGTAATTTCAAAAGGAGATACAAAAAAATAGACAAATAGGACAAAACTCTTGTCAAGTTAATTCTCTCTAGTGTTCATTCACTCCACCGCATCACGGCCGTGCCGTCACCGGCAACCACCAGCATAAATCTATCAAAAACAGCCAGATATCCATCTTCACGACCACCGCTAAGCCACCATGATAATATTACGCATTATCAGTTGGCTCCGTTACCGGGAAACTCATAATCTTCCAGCCTTCCGGTGAAGAAATCACCCGGAAAAGCCTGAATACGGCGGAGAGGCTGACCGTCACCTTCATCGCCCACCCAGAACCAATGGAGTTCACCCGAAGAAGAAGAAATCACTCAGATGGCATCATGTCGAAAGAGGTAGCGTTATCACGGGTTTGCATCGGAAAAATCATCTCTCGTAGTTCTCTCCAGTGTGTACCTCTCCTGCCAAAGGTTATACCAGTCTCTGGGATGATTGCGTTTGAATCATCACCTTTTTTCCCAGAAATTGGTTTCGACTGACCGGAGCTCGCCTGAGTTACCACCATCCGAGGACACTCTCCCACCAACTCCCAGAGGGCAATACAACAACTAACAACCCTGCAAACCACTTCGACAGAAGACACTGTGCAGAGCAGTTAAACCTGTCAAACGGGGTAGTTCACTAACCAGGAGCAGGTTGTCAGAGTAGGTAACAGTCAGTGAATCGACCTCATTTTCAGGCTCGCTATCTTGCATCCCTAGCGATGGTAGGAAGTAAGGACACGCTGATACCCCCTACCCCAGATAAAGGGGGCGCAATCAATCATAACCGCACCGAGGGCGCTGGAGAGACACTGAACAGCCCCACCGCTGGGGAAATAGGCCACAAAGGGATGCCCTGGCCACCGCCGATGCTCGAAACATCATAAATCAGAAAGCAAAGTCCAGAGAAGCAAAAGCGGCCCTAGAAGAGGCCCGCAGAGAAAAGAACGTCATTGGGGCACCTAGGCCGCAGCGCAGCCGGGACGTGCCAGAGAAAGTAACAAGATTACAAGAGGATTCCGAGATCGCGGAAATGGTAGAGTACGCCAAGTATGTCGAAATAATGTACTTAACCAACTCCCGACTAGTGGCATTAGGCCGAGAACCTTTGCCAGTTCAAGATGCGATCCTACTTAAGGGCGAGCCCCACCACAAGACACCAGAGAAAGAGCGTCACAATCAAAGGATAGAGGTTGAGGAGAGCATACAGTCCTCAGGTCGCAAAGGTCGCCGGGGAGAGTAGGAGATCATCCAAACCCCTGCCCGACCTAGCCGCGAAAACTCCAAGGAAATTAGAGAAAGATGCTCCGCCTTTAAAAGGCTGGGTGAGAAAGAAAAGGGTCGGGCTCTAAGCCGATTAAGCCTCCCAGAAAGGGGGGTGATACCTAGGCAAGAAGGAAGGAATGAAAGGGATGCCCGGTTGATAATAAGGGAAAAGCGAGCCCAACAGGAGGAGTTGCGAAATCAAGCGATCTCAGAGCACGGGATTGAGTTAGCGGCCAGCCCGCCCCTGCCTACAATGAGACACGATCCGATCCTTGCAGAACAGATGGAAATAATGAAGAAAGAGCTCGCTGATCTCAAAAAGTCGAGGCCCGCCGAAAAGCCCGCTCCTATCTTCGGGATCGACGTGCTCGCCAAGAAGATAGTCGAAACTTTGCCCACCAACAAAGAAAAGGTCATCTACCCTAGCTACAACTACTACAGTGGAAACACCTGCCCACACGATTGGCTCACAGCTTTCCAGGGTCGCATCACTCTAGCAACACAGAACAAGTCTGCCTGGTGTATCGCTCTAGTCGGAAGTATGCAGGATAGGGCTGCCTCCTGGGTCCGCGGGCTCCCTCGTGGATCGATTGAAAGTTGGGAGGATCTATCTGAAAAATTCGTGAGAGAATTTGAATCAGCAAGCAGACCAAAGAAAACCATCGAGGATCTCTATGAGGTTCGCATGGGTGAAAACGAATCAGGAAAGGACTATTACGAACGATTCGTCAGGATCTATGATCAAACGAGGAATATTCCCGACGACGCCATCATAACTTGCTTCCTCACAGGAATTGCCAAGGGTCCAATGAAAACGGAGTTTAACCTGCGGCCCCCTAGAGCGGGCCTAAGGGAAATGCTAGAAAGGGCCAGAATGATGGGGGTAAGCGAAGCGGCGTCTCTCACCGGAAAGTCAAAACCTAAAGCCGAGCCCAGCTCCCATAAAGAAGATCACGGTGACGATCGCAAGAAGGAGCGTGGTAAGAGTGCGAACACAGATCGCGAAACCAAGGCGGCATACAAATTCAATGAAAATGATTTCACCCCCCTCAACACGAAACCATCTCAGATACTTTTTGAAATTCGCGAGCAAATAGATCAAAATACTGTGACTATCACAGAGATCATGGGCACATTACTGACGAATGATTTACTCTAAGAAGGGAAATCGAAAGGTTGATAAGGGAGGGACCTGCCGCCAAGTACAAACGCGATGGCGATGCAGGTGCCGGTAAGGGGTGAACGCCTCGCACTTATCAAAGGGAGGTTCAGGTTATTAATGGAAGCCTCCCCAACAACAATCAGCTGATGTCGCAAATACACTCGATCAACACGCGAGGATTCGAGAAACCGATAGTCTTGGGAGAAAAAGAGAAATGAATCATGTTCACTAAGAGCGAACTAACAAGTACTGAGGGCGTTATGGAAGTGCCAATCATCCTCAAGATCGGAGTTAATAAGCTGCACGTGGTTAACCGGGTCATAGTCAACACCGGGGCAGGTCGCGATATCATCTACTTTGAGTGTCTCAAAAAATTGGATTCGGCGAAGCAAAATTGAAACCTTATTTGGGAATGTTAGAGGGTTTCACCAACGACACCGTAAGAGTCAAAGGCACCATCGATCTCAACATCACCCTCGGCGATTGCGAGCCTTGCCGGACAGAGATAATCACCTTTTTGGTCATCGATCTCCCCTCCTATTATAACATGATTTTGGGGATTCCAGCCATGAAAAAGTTCCAGATGGTGGCGTCTATACCGCACCAAAGGGTAAAATTTCACGTAGGAGACGATATTGGGGTCGCTATGAGCCGACCGGGATTTTTCCTCGACTATAT
Source organism: Gentiana macrophylla (assembly GCA_026214975.1). Taxonomy (NCBI): domain Eukaryota; kingdom Viridiplantae; phylum Streptophyta; class Magnoliopsida; order Gentianales; family Gentianaceae; genus Gentiana; species Gentiana macrophylla. The sequence continues at coordinate 31,433,580 of CM047807.1, forward strand.
GACCAAGAATAGGGTCGACTCCAAAAAACCAAGAATTGAAGAATTCCACGCCAATATCATCCAAGTCTCCACGGTAAAAGAAATCGCTGAAAAACCCGTGGAGGTTGAAACGCTGCAGGTGCGAGACCAGCCCGACTTCATAGCTGAGGATGAATTGATCGAAGAAGTCATAAACAAAAAGTATCCCGACCAGAAAGTAAAATCGCATCGCAGATCACAGAAAAAGAGAGAGAGGAGCTAATCGAGCTCTTGAAAGAGAATAATGAGGCTTTCGCTTGGGAGGTAACTGATATGAGAGGTGTGGAGCCAGAGGTCGCGCTCCACTATCTGAGTGTCGATCCCAACTTCAAATCGATCCAACAGCGAGCAAGACAATTCTCCGCAGATAAAGAGATCGCCATAAAAGGCAAAGTGGACAAGCTGTTAGCCGCAGGTATAATCAAAGAGCTTCAATACCCGACTTGGCTGGCTAACGTAGTAATGGTCAAAAATCACAACGAAAAGTAGCGGATGTGCATATATTTCACCGATTTAAACAAGGCTTGCCCTAAGGATCCTTACCCGCTGCCTCGAATCGACAAGATGGTAGATGGGATCGGTGGTTTTGAGATGCTGAGTTTCCTGGACGCATACTCCGGATATCACCAAGTAAAAATGGCAAGCGAGGACAAAGAAATGACCGCGTTCAGAGCCGCAGGTGGACTCTATTACTATGAGATGATGCCATTCAGCCTGAAGAATGCAGGGTCCACATATCAAAGGATGGTCAACAGGATCTTCAGCTCACATATAGGCAAAAACATGGAGGCCTACATCGATGACATGGTCGTGAAGTCAAGCCGTCGGGATCATCTTGCGGACCTTCGCTAAACATTTGCTAATGTAAGGAAACATTCAATGAAGCTCAACCCCGCCAAATGCACGTTCGGAGTTCAGGCAGGAAAGTTCCTTGGATTTATGGTAAACCGAGAGGGAATCGAGGCTAACCCAGAGAAGATAGAGGCTCTAATGAACATGAACGAGCTGACCACGATCAAAGAGGTCCAGAGACTTAATGGCAGAATCATCGCCCTGGGGAGGTTCATCTCCAAATCTGCCGAAAAAAGTTTACCTTTCTTCAAAATCCTCAAAGGAAGCAAGACCTTCTCATGGACAGAAGAATGTTTGCAGGCCTTCAAAGATCTGAAGACGCACCTGGCCAGCCCTCCACTACTAGTCAGTCATAGCCTAGGAGATTCTTTGCTTTTGTATCTCGCGGCCTCAGACCGGGCTATAGCCGCGGCACTTGTCAAGGAGGACGGCACCCTCCAAAAACCTGTTTATTATGTCTCTAAGGCTCTCAGTCCCGTTGAGAGTCGCTATTTCAATATTGAAAAGTTGGCCTACTGTGTTGTCATAGCTGCCCGCAAATTAAGGGCTTATTTTTCATCGCATACAATCACTATACTGTCCGACGCCCCGTTGCGCCAAGTACTACACAAGCCGGATCTGTCTGGGCAATTGCTGCGGTGGGCCATCGAGCTCATAGAATTTGATATTCGATACGAGCCTCGGAGGGCCATCAAGGCCCAGGCTTTGCCCGACTTCATTGTGGAAACAAGTTTCAACGAGCAGACAGATGAACAATCCGATACTCCATCCAGCGCCATTACAAGTACGGCCCCACCATCCGGGCCTCAAAAGCCAAGTCATTGTTGGCAGCTCTATGTTGATGGGGCCGCTAGTCACAAAGGTTGCGGCGTCGGAATTATCTTGCTAGAGCCGGGCACCTCGGAGGAAATCGAAAAAGCATTAAGATTTGACTTCACCGCTTCCAACAATCAAGAAGAATACGAGGCTGTCATAGCAGGGCTGGAGCTCGCTAAAGACATGAAAGTCGAAAACGTGGAGGTATTCTGCGATTTACAGCTGGTGGTGTATCAAATCAACGGAACGTTTGGGGTTCACTGCGACGTTCTCCAAAAGTACATTGATCTCGTCAAAAAGCTTGGGAGCGAATTTAAATATAGTAAATTCACCAACATTCCTCGAGGAGACAATCACAGAGCAGACTATTTATCAAAATTAACAGACGACGACGAAATGAGCAATCCCGTGATCATGGTCGAGCACCTATCGGGGCCTGCAGTCAACCGGGCCGAGGTCATGGATTTCCAACCCACCAGTCCGTGTTGGATCGACGAGATAAAAGCGTATATTAAATTAGGAGCTCAACCGTCCGACCCTAATGAGGCCAGGGCCATGATTAGGAGGGCCTCCTCTACACCCTCATGAACAACGTGTTATACAGGCGATCTTTCTCAAAACCCTTGTCGCGATGTGTGCGACCCGAAGAGGTTCAAGGGATACTCGCGGAACTGCACGAGGGAATGTGCAGCGGCCATCCGGCTAGCCGCACTCACGTTCAGAAGGTTTTACTCGCCGGATATTACTGGCCAAAACTCACAGAGGATGCTCGAATATACGCCAAAAGATGCATCAAATGTCAGAAGTTCGCAAACATCCCCAGACTGCCGTCAGTCGAGCAAAGCATTGTCGTTGTGGCATGGCCGTTCGACATGTGGGCTATCGATTTAATAGGACCGTTGAAGAGAGTCCGCTCTGGATGTGAATACGTGGTCGTGGACGTGGTCTACTTCACCAAATGGATCGAGGCTAAGGCCTTGGCAAAAATCGAAACAAAGAATGTGATCTACTTTCTGCTCGATCAGGTCTGGACCAGGTTCGGAGTGCCGCGGGTAATAGTGTCCGACCATGGGCCACAATTCTGGGAGGAATTCGACGAGTTCTGTAAAGAGAACAACGTCAAACACTGGCAATCATCAGTATGCTACCCACAAGGCAACGGGCAGGCCGAAAACACTAACAAGCAGGTTCTAAGCGTGCTGAAAAAGAGTCTGGACGAAAAAGCAGGAAAATGGCCGGACCACTTGCCCGCAGCCTTGTGGGCCCTTAGGACGTCGAGAAAAACAACTACAGGGGAGACCCCTTTCGCCTAAACCTACGGGTCGAAAGCTATGGCCCCGGTAGAAATGACCCTGCCAAGTCTTAGGGTCGCTCATTTTAGTGAGGCCGAAAATCCACAAAGCCGACAGCTTGACATCGACCTAGCGGAGGAAAAGCGAATCAATTCTTATGGTCGCCTGCTCAATTGCAAACAGGCCACGAAACGACATCATGACAAGCGTATCCACGACCATCACTTCGTAGTAGGAGATTACGTTTTGCGCAAAAGAGAATCTACGGGTCATAAGGCCCAGAAAGGCAAGTTATCGGAAAACTGGGAGGGACCACTTCAGGTCGCAAGGATTGTCAAAAAGGGAACTTATGTATTGAAAGACAGTCAAGGTCGCGAGTCTGAGAGACTTGGCACGCGCGCGATAACTTGAAAAGATATTATATGTAAGCCCAAACAATTTATTCAGAAAATTAAAGGCTAGTTCCGACTAATACAATTCAGCTACAGAGGCTCATCGATGTTTCAGGCAAGCTCGCGGACATAGTTCCCGCAATCTTAACCAAAAACAGGGGGCCGTAAGATAAAATTTTCAAACATTAATGCGAACAGAAAAACATCGATATGGCAAAATAAACTACTTCAAGCGAACCCACCGCGGTCCAACGAATGAACTGGCACTCGGACTACATCAGTACACAATTTAAAAATCAGCGACCCATACGGAATACGGCGATCAGGGTCCATAGAAATAGCAAACGCAACAGCTTCGCGATGGATCAGGACCCCCCAATCAATATCCACTTGGGGGTCGCGAATAGCGTGCAAAAGTAAAGCCTCAGCCTCGGTAACCACTTCAAAATCCACTGACGGAAAAGCTCGCGAGTTAATAAACATTTTCCACTCACGATTACTACGAGATAGCTCAGACGCAGGACCCAGAGTGCGAGGACGGCGACGGTGGGGGAAAAGCTCACGAATTGCGCGTCGTAGGTGAATTCCCCAATTTTCTGCATCTCCAAGGTCCCAAGCCACCTCATAATGAGCAGAGGGATTGACGGCAGGAATGCGAAGGGCAGCGTTGATAGTCTCCGAAGAAAAGTCGACTGTCACACCCCGGAGAACAACGGAACTAACCGTCTCCCCCGGTGAGGCCATCCGACAACACGGAGTAGAATTCCTTAACCAGGGTGAGGTTGAAGAGTAACATGGACGGAGAAACAAAATCCGACCACCCAGAAAGCCGAATCCGGAGCAAGGAACCATCACCGTCAAGCTTGTCCTGATTCAGGCCTCTCTCTCTCACCAGCATCACAACATCGAAATAACGCCAAAAATGATCTTTGGAAATAGGGGAGGCATAAAGGAAAAAGGAGAAACATCACGCACATGACGAGCCTTATACACACGCACTGAACTACCACCTGCAGAAGGATAAGACATGAGCAAAAACAAAGTGGGAGAGGTAATGGAGAACAAAGGAATCACCCCCACTTATAGAGGACAGCACTAACGCGTTTTATCAAAATTTCGAAATTCAAAAACGTGGTCAAACGTCTGATAGTTGAGCAATCCGAGATTCAAGGCTACTTTGACTGCGCAATTACCGAGCGGGTCAAAAGACCGTCAGGGAGCTGTCCAATCAAGTCAGAGCATCAGCTTTCCAGAGTCACGCCCGTTGCTCACCCCGGGACAACAAATTTTTGTCGCCGATGACGTTAAAATCAATGTTCATCAATTCTAACTTATAAATCGGGAAGATAATTATCATGCAATCGGAGATCTCAAGATAAAAGAGAAGAAAATCGGAGCATTAAAGAAAAGATAAATCGAGATCAATTCAAAAGCATGGAGTGGGGAACAAGTCGACGAACCGAGTGTGAAAACGCGTGTGAGAGGAGGCTCGGTCGATCGAGCCATGCCATTCGTCGATCGAGCGCGTGTAGTTCGGTCACCCCGAGCCTAATGTGATATATGCATGTCAATCTTCCGGATTCTCCCTATGTCGGCTTCAACTCCTATATAAGCAAAGAAACTACTTAAATTGAGAACACACACCACTACAACACAAAACAATTCATACAATTTTAGTTTTTAAGTTTTATTTTCTTTATGTTCGCTCATTGTGGATTCGCCGGATTCTCCGATTAGGGGCGCGATTAAAGAGTGGGAGTCACTCGTCTTCGAGGTATGACTATTCAATTATGCAATCTTTATTCGTAGATCATTATATTTTATTATGGAGTAATTTTATTTGTATTGATTGCGTGATGTAGATTTATTTACGAACCCATGTGTTTAGGTTAAAGCGTTAAGAAGTAATCATGATTTGTTCCGACCGGAAGCGTGTTCGGTCGACTAGACGTGTCACTCGGTCGCCCGAAAGTCGCTGCTCGTCGATCGAGCCTGGCAATTTGTAGGGCAATATCATGATCGGCTTCGACTCACGCCGATTCTCTGAATTGGAATTAAAGCGAGTAATTAAACCTCGATCAACTTAGTTATTCGTCATCATAATTTAACATGAAACCTAAAAAGTGATTGTTACTTAGGATATAGATTGAATCGGCATCTAAGAAGTACGCGCTTACCCTAGAATGTTGCTTAGATGAGGTTACGGTTTATACCGGCATCCCTAGTCTCGTAATTGTGTCGGAAGTTATATGAGATAGAGGCATTAAAAAGCGAAGTCACGTAATGGAGGCATGATGATTTTAGAGGCCTAAGTGGAACTAAATCTACATGGGGATGACTCCGTAGTCATAATAATTAATCTTTAACGCTCGTTTTGTCTCGTTATCATCCTAATTCACATGGGAAGTTAGAATCTACTAGCGTAATCAATACTATTTGTCTAGATAATATCAAACGTATTATCCGTGTCTTAGTAGTCTTTTAGTTTGTCTTTGTGGTCTTTTGTGTCTTGTGGTTGTCACTATTTTATTTTTTCTGCATTTAGTTGGTCGTAGACCGCCGCTTTCAATTTAGTTCTAATAGGATAAAGTCGTGTTGTATTTGTGCCGAGTCTCGTGGGATCGACTCGACTCTATCTGGTACACTACAATTGAACCTAGTTCTCTTGCTAGTGGGTTAGTAGGCATCGAGTTATTAATTTAACTTGACCACGTCATCAAGTTTTTGGCGCCGTTGCGGGACTCGAGTCATTAAATTAAGATATAGCTTATTTTGTTAGAAGCTGGATTCGTAAATATTTTGTGAATAAGAGAATCAGAATCAAACGATTGTCGTAAAAATAAAAATAAAAATTGTTCGGTCGATCGAGCAGTAGCTCTGATCGACCGAGAATTAGTTTTCTTTTTCCTGTTCGTGACTTTTTTACAATATTCTCGCTTCGCTTTATTTTACGTTTTCTTTTCTCAAACTTATTTCGAGTCTGTTTTATTTAGTTAGTTAAAGGCCTAGCTTTACTAGTGATTAATTGTTTTATTGTTGTTTATTATTTTATAGTACGCTACTCGGAAATCGAAGGAACCGCTTGAACCATATAATCTTGAGATAGAAAAATTTGCGAGAAGGAATAGGAAGTTAGCTAGGGAACTGGCTAAGCAAAGAGAAGAGGATCCGAATCTTGAGGAAAGCGAGCAAGGAGTGGAAGAAGGACATACAACCAATCATTCTGAACATTCTGAATCTGAAACGGAAATGGAAGGCATTCAGAACAATCCAAACCAGGTACCTAATCCTGTTATTAATCCTGTTATCAATAATGCCAATAATGTGAATGCAAATGCTAATAATGAGAACCAAGCCCTAGTTCAAGGAGCGAGGCGCACTTTGCAAAGTTATGCAACGCCTACTATTGAACAATTCATTCCCGCTTATCGTAGCACCGCAAGATCTTCATGGAAGTCTATCACCCAGGCCTAATGTAATTCAAATGGTGACCAATTATTCTACTTTTCATGGAGTCCAAACGAGGATCCTGGTGTTCACGTGACTAATTTCTTGGAAATCGTTAGTATCGCGGAAACCGTAATTAATCCCGGAGGGTAACATTCGCCTTCCCTTTCACTTTGAAAGATAAAGCTAAGCAATGGCTTCTCTCTTTAGAAGGTTGGATCTATTACTACTTGGGAACAATTGTTGCAAAAGTTCATGAATAAGTATTTTCCTTAGGAAAAATTTTAAGTTACGCCAAGACATCCTAGGATTTAAGCAACAACCTGGAGAGTTTTGATCAAGCTTTGGGAGCGTTTCAAGGAAGCTATGAGGAAGTGTCCTCATCATGACATATCTCTCTGGCTTTTAATGCAAACTTTTTACCATGGGTTGAGAGAGACTGAGAAAATTAGAGTAGACGCCTCCAGCAATGGAGCGTTTGTTCTTCTATCTCCTGAGGAGGCACAAGGGAAGATGGAGCAAATAGCAATGAATAGCCAATGGGGAGGCAATGACATAGCTACTGTTAAGATGGCCGCTGACATATTCGATGATAGTGCATCTACCAAGATTTTAGAACAACTTTCTGTTATCAACGATAAGGTAGATGGGATGCAAGAGAGGATGACAAAAGTTGAGAAAGTGGGGTCGAATCGAGGTTGCACCTCAAGGTGAGAATCTTTGATCTTGAAGAAGCCAATTATGTCGGAGGAGGATCTGAGACTTCTAATCATAACCATCCTGGATTCGATATAGTGACATAAATGCAGGAGAAAGGCCTAAACCACCTACCCCCTTATGTACCCACAAACAGACTAAAACTTTTGGTTGGGAAGGCTGCGATAGAAAAAATCGAGTAATGTCACACCGACAATATGGGACAACTTTCAAAATCTATGGTCGAGTTAGCCACTAACTTTAGCCAATATTGTCGAAGGACGATGCCAAAGTAACCAACCAGAAGCTTTAGTTCAAAATCTCACACACCAGTAGGACAACTAGTGAGCAAGTCTCAACTAGACCTCCCGGGGGTTGCCAAGCAACACCGGAGAAGAACCACTAAGGATGTGAATGCGATCATGACAAGAAGTGGAAAAGAAGTAACTCCACCATCCCACGCAAGAAAAAGTCACAAAGAATAAGGATGGTGAGCCAAGCGATGAGACTAATACTTCGAATCTTTGCCTGAGCAAAGAACATATAAAGAACTCTCTTGGCCCTAGAGTTGAACTTTACGATAACAAATATCCAATCTTCACCGATGTCGACCCTTCAACTTTACCTTATCCTCCACCAAAGCCGAAGCCTAAATTTGATAATAAGAGGTATAAGAAGTTCGTGGATATGTTTAGTAAGTTACAAATCAATATACCCCTAGTTGAAGCACTAGTGAAATGCCTGAGTACACCAAGTTTTAAAAGGCGCTGCCTCCACTAAGAGGAAACTTCTAGATTTAGAGACCATATGCCTTAATGAGAGTGCTCACCATTCTTCAACACAAGTTACCCCCAAATGCAAAGATCCGGGAAGTTTTCCCATTCCCGCACCATAGGTAACGTATGTCCGAACAAAGCTTTGTGTGATGATCTAGAGCAAGTGTGAACCTGATGCCACTATCTATTTTTCGGAAACTAGGCATGAAAGATCTTAAGAAGACCTCAATCACACTGGCAGTTAATGACCGCTCATCAAGGAACCGTGTGGGGTGGTTGAGGATGTGCTAGTTAGGGTTGAAAAGTTTGTATTCCCGTCGACTTTGTGGTATTAGATATGGAAGCTAACTACTTAAGTGCCATTGATTTTAGGGAGACCTTTCATGGCCACTAGTAGACGCTAATTGATGTTTACAAAGGCGAATTGGTATTAAGAGTGAATGAAGAGAGAGTTGCATTCAATGTCTTCGACACTATGAAGCAACCTGATGATGGAGAGGATGCATGTTTCATGTTGGATTCCATTGATAGGATTGTTCAAGAATTTCAACAACATGAAAGTATAAAGGATTTCTTGGATACTTGTCTTAGAAGAAGAAGATGAAGTCAAGCACGTGAGTAGTGAGGAGAGAAGATGATATGGCCGGGATGTAGTAGAGGACCCCAAGGCGTAGAGGAAGTAAGTGTTGCGGAGATTGAAAGAATCTATCATAGACCAACGTGGCATAAGTACTTGAACTCAAACTCATGGTCAAAAGTTGAAGACCTCTTGGAAGAACCTCCACAAATTTGACTTTAAAACCTCTTCCTGCAAATTTGAAGTAACGTATTTCTTCAAGATGAGACCTTGCCACGATAATATCTTCTTCCTTGACGGACTTACAAGAGGAGAAACTTATGAGAGTTTTGAGAGAGTACATGGAGCATTTGGATGGACCATAGTCGACGTTAAGGGCATTAGCTTCTAGCGTATGTATGCACAAGATCTCCGTGGACCACGAAGAGAAAGCGGTTGCACAACCTCAGAGGCGTTTAACCCCACAATTAAAGGAAGTGGTTAGGGATGAGGTTATAAAAATGCTAGAAATGGGAATTATATTTCCAATTGTCGATAGCGAATGGGTAAGCCCTATCCACGTAGTTCCCAAGAAGGAGGATTGACTGGTGCAAGCCAATGAGTTGAATGAGTTAATTCCTCGTGAGGCAAATCACCGGTCATCGAGTATGCATGACTTTAGGAAACTAAACGATGCCACTCGTAAGGACCATTTTCCTCTTCCCTTCATCGATCAAATGCTCGAGAGATTGAGCGGGCATGGTTTCTATTGTTTTCTTTGACGGGTATTCGGGATACTATCAAATCCATATCTCGCTGAAGATCGTGAGAAGACAACGCTATACTGCCGCCTATATGGGACATTTGCTTATAATCGAATGCCTTTTGGATTATGCAACGCCCCGCAACATTTCAACGGTGTATGATGTCATTGTTTGCGGACATGGTGGAAGATTTCTTGGAAATCTTTATGGATGATTTCTCCGTATTTGGAGACGATTTTCGATTCATGTCTCACACATCTAGCACGAGTATTGAAGAGATGTGAAGAGACTAATCTTGTGCTTAATCGGGAGAAATGTCATTTGATGGTTACGGAAGGTATAGTACTAGGTGATATCAAAGAACGGTATAGAGGTGGATAGAGCCAAAGTCGAGGTGATCGAGAAATTACCTCCACCTACTAATCTTAAAACTTTGCGAGGTTTTTTAGGCCACGCCGGATTTTATCGTAGGTTTATCAAGGATTTTTCCTTGGTCTCTAGACCCTCTTACCGAATTATTGGCCAAGGATGTGCCATTCGTGTTTTCAAATGAGTGCATAAAAGCCTTCAACGAAATAAAAGTAGATCATCACCGCAGTCGCCGGATTGGGATCTTCCGCTTGAATGATGTGTGATGCAAGTGACAATTGCTGGCGGCGCTTTGGGTCAAAGAAAAGATAAGATTTTTAGGCCCATTTATTATGCAAGCCGGACTTTGAATGCTGCCCAAAGAAATTACGCCACAACGGAGAAGGAACTTCGGCGTTATCTTTGCCTTTGACAAGTTTAGATCCTACTTAGTGGGATCTAAAGTCATCGTGGTGGATGACCATGCGGCTCTTAAGTATCTCCTAGCAAAGCAAGATTCAAAGCCGAGATTTGTTGAGATGGATTCTCATCTTTTGCAAGAATTTGACGTAGAAATCGAGAGATAAGAAGGGAAGTGAGAACGTGGTAGCCGATCATCTATCGCGCTTACAATTAGAGGATGGCGAGGAATTACCGAGATAGGAGAATCTTTCTCCGATGAACAACTTTTCTCCATCACCACCGTCGGGGACATGATGATCAGTGCCGCAAACTTCTTCGCGAATTGAGGTTGTGAAGGAGAAGAAGCGACCATGGTTTAGTTTGTTTGTCAATTATCTATCCGCAAAGTACCGCCACCAAATCTCACTATCCAAGAAAGGAAAAAATTCTTTAAAGATATTGACACACTACTATTGGGATGAAGTTTGACTTGTTTAAGCGGATCCGATAATATTTTTCGAAGGTGTGTGCCCGAAGAAGAGTATAATGATATCCTGAAGCATTGTCATTCTATGAAGTTGGAGGACACTACGGGGAGAAAAACCGCTGGCTAAGGTCCTCCAATGCGGTTTTTATTGGCCGACATTGTTTAAGGATGCACACCAATATGCAAAGGCATGTCATGCTTGTCAAATGACGAGTAATATTTCAAGGAGGAATGAGATGCCACTCAAGAGCATCACGGAAGTCGAGCTTTTGACGCGTTGGGGAATAGATTTTGTTGGACCCTTCACTTCATCATTATCTAACCGATATATCTTAGTTCTTTCAGAGATTATGTATCCAAATGGGTTGAGGCCATTCGCGCCCCTACTAACGATGCTAGGGTTGTGGTTAGATTCTTGAAGAAGAACATTTTACAAGGTTTGGGGACGCCAAGGGCAATTATAGCGACAATGGTAGTCATTTTTGTAATAAACCGCTTGAACGGTGATGATTAAGTATGGGGTTCGACATAAGCTAGCATCGCATATCACCCCTGAGACTAGTGGGCGGTGTAGAAGTCACCAATCGAGAGATAAAGCGTATCTGAGAAAAGCGTATTACGACTAGGAAGGATTGGTCGTTACGTTTAGACGACGCTTTATGGGCTTATAGGATCGCATATAAAACCTCGATTGGAATGTCACCATATAGGATTGTTTTTGGAAAGGCATGTCATCTACCAGCAGAGGCTGGAGCACCGGGCCATGTGGGCAACAAGGATGCTAAATTTTGATGAGACGTTGGCGGTGAGAAAAGGATGTTAGAATTAACTCGCCTGGAGGAGTTTTCGTTTAGAGGCATACGAGAATGCCAAGATTTTCAAGGAGCGCCACGAAGAAGTTTCATGACAAAAGATTTTGGAGAGGACCTTTCAAGAGGGTGATCTGGTTCTCTTGTACAATTAAGCGCTTAAGACTCTTCCGGGTAAGTTGAAATCAAGATGGTATGGCCCATTTCAAGTACAACAAGTCTTTCCTTCGGAGCGGTGGAACTATTCAATTTCAAAGACGAGTCCAGTTAAGTCGTGGTCACATGGACATATTAAGCATTATCACGGGCTTCCGCTGGGTTTGAGAGGAAGTTTTGTAGATGAAGTTATGAATAAACCATCTTGATGAGTCGAGCTAGCTTGACTATAAACTTGAACTAATATAACTATCCTTTTGGTTTTTCTTTTAATAAAGTAGCATGCGCCTATCACGGTTTTTTTCATCTCGCCATGTTAGTCTAAGTTCGGAATAAACTTTTTCCTGATAACTATGAGTTTTTATCTGGTTTTTTCTTCTTGTCATGGCGACATAAAATAAAAGTGGCTTGAATGCTTTTAGATATCTATATCTAATTATCGCCACATTATTTTATCACTCATAGACATGGTATTTGACGATTTCGTGGAGCTTTCGCTTATACAGATAAGTCTCTTCCACGGTGCCGATGATTACTCCGATATTGTTCCTTTATGGGAGCCGCATGTGAGTTTTTTCAGAGTTTAAAGAGCTAAGTCTTTCATCTTGAACTCTCATTTATTTTTGTCATTGAGGACAATGCCATGTTTAAGTAATTGGTGGGACTTAGCTATATATTGTGCTATATGTTGAAAAAGTATATTGTGGAACGGAACGAATATCGAGACAATATTGAGCCAAATTTAAAAATTTTATGGATAAATGCCAAGTTGTTTAACTCGTACCCTTAAACTTGTAAAGTTCTTATACTTAGAATTAATAGGAAATGAACCAAGTTGTGTGAGTACGTGGTCATATTATACTTTTGCGATAAAGTGTTAGTAGACTTAAGGATATTCATGCCAACAATTGCAAGTAGTTAGGTGTTGTTCAATAACTCAATATATGAATCGCTTAGTACCGTATGAGTTATAATAATTGAAAGAAGTATGTGTACACTGCGTAGATAATTGGTTATGAGGACCCAGTATCGACATTTGTCGACTGATGTATTCTGATCTTCTAGCCAACAAAAGCGGAGTAATAAGCTTGGGACGCACTGTGTTTTGACAATGTATTAAAACACCGGGCTTGTAGTAAGTTACCAAAGTAGCCTCGCTTGTGGTGATATTCGATGCTAATATTTGATCTAAGATAGAGGATGCCCTAAAAAGTTTTCCTTCTTGAGATTGATAGTATCTCGAAAAATATGAAGATATGAAAAGAATATTCAACTCTTTAAGAGGCTTGAGTAGTACTCGGTCTCCAAGTCCAAAACCCTATAGATACGCTCTTGCTTATTGTTCTAGTGCTTTAACAATTGAGAGGCATAAGAAGTATGAATCTTCGATGTTGGTGAATTTAGATATGAAATGCATAAACTCTAATCTTGCTACATTTATATAAAACCAATGCACATGCACACAATCACTTCGATTCATAGCGAGTAATGAATAATGCTTATCTTATGAGCATGACCGGTAGTATGAGTTGACTCGGGTTTCTTGTGTAAGTATGAGTTGACCACGAGAAAATGTTGTCTTGGGAATAACTTGTTAATGCTTTGTTCGGGACGAAGCAAAGTTTAAGTGGGGGCATTTTGATGATGAGTTAAAATATACATGTTTATGTCATCAATTCTAACCTTAAATCGGAGTTAATTATATATATTTCATGTTTAATCACGTGTTTATATTTATTATTTAATGATAAGTGATTATTAATATGATAATTGGTATTTAGCTATTTTTATTATAAAAGAGCAATTAATTGTGTGATAAATGCTGATTTTGCGGATCATTATAAATCGGGAAGATAATTATCATGCAATCGGAGATCTCAAGATAAAAGAGAAGAAAATCGGAGCATTAAAGAAAAGATAAATCGAGATCAATTCAAAAGCATGGAGTGGGGAACAAGTCGACGAACCGAGTGTGAAAACGCGTCTGAGAGGAGGCTCGGTCGACCGAGCCATGCCATTCGGTCGACAGCGTGTAGGTTCGGTCACCCCGAGCCTAATGTGATATATGCATGTCAATCTTACGGATTCTCCTATGTCGGCTTCAACTCCTATATAAGCGTGATTTACGAAATTGAGAACACACACCACTACAACACAAAACAATTCATACAATTTTAGTTTTTAAGTTTTATTTTCTTTATGTTCGTTCATTGTGGATTCGTCGGATTCTCCGATTAGGGAGCGCATTAAAAGAGGGAGTCACTCTCGCCTTCGAGGTATGACTATTCAATTATGCAATCTTTATTCGTAGATCTGTTATATTTTATTATGGAGTAATTTTATTTGTATTGATTGCGTGATGTAGATTTATTTACGAACCCGTGTGTTTAGGTTAAGCGTTAAGAAGTAATCATGATTTGTTCCGACATGCAGAGCGTGTTCGGTCGACTGGAGACGTGTCACTCGGTCGCCCGTGTCGTCGTTGCTCGTCGACCGAGCCTGGCAATTTGTAGGGCAATATCATGATCGGCCGACTCACGTCGATTCTCGAATTGGAATTAAAACGAGTAATTAAACCCGATCAACTTAGTTATTCGTCATCATAATTTAACATGAAACCTAAAAAGTGATTGTTACTTAGGATATAGATTGAATCGGCATCTAAGAAGTACGCCTTACCCTAGAATGTTGCTTAGATGAGGTTACGGTTTATACCGGCATCCCTAGTCTCGTAATTGTGTCGGGTTATATGAGATAGAGGCATTAAAAAGCGAAGTCACGTAATGGAGGCATGATGATTTAGAGGCCTAAGTGGAACTAAATCTACCTTGGGGATGACTCGTAGTCATAATAATTAATCTTTAACGTTCGCTTTGTCTCGTTATCATCCTAATTCACATGGGAAGTTAGAATCTACTAGCGTAATCAATACTATTTGTCTAGATAATATCAAACGTATTATCCGTGTCTTAGTAGTCTTTTAGTTTGTCTTTGTGGTCTTTTGTGTCTTGTGGTTGTCACTATTTTATTTTCTGCATTTAGTTGGTCGTAGACCGCCCTTTCAATTTAGTTCTAATAGGATAAAGTCGTGTTGTATTTGTGCCGAGTCTCTGTGGGATCGACCTCGACTCTATCTGGCTGTACTACAATTGAACCTAGTTCTCTTGCTAGTGGGTTAGTAGGCATCGAGTTATTAATTTAACTTGACCACGTCATCACTTGCTCAAAAACTGGGGGGCCGGAACTTGGAATTTTCAAAAGCAAGACACTATTTCCTTGAGATCGCCTTAGCCCTTGTGCCAGACAGGGGGGCCGCATGTCAGAATTTTAGAAGTTATTTGGCACAAGATCGCAGCGACCTCACAGAAATAAGGGGGCTGCATAAAATTATGTACCTATGGCCAAAGGGATTTTTATTTTAGCGAGCTAACACTTTTAATCTCGCTCAAATAAAAGGGGGCACAAACACACAACATACAAGAACAAAAGGCAACGAATCAAGAAAACAAGGCAAGTGCATAAAACAAATTATCGAAATGCGGCCCTAAGGAGAACCCTCCAAATTACAAAGTTTAAAACCAAGAACAAAATAAGTTACGAATCAACAAATTGTTTGGAACAAAACAACAAAGTACAGATCGCTCAAATCTCGCAAAAACAGAAAAAAATTTAAACTTGGCTAGGAGGGTCGGAGCGGTCGCCTTCTTCATCGCCGCCTTCCTCATTGTCGGTGACCGGAGGGTTCCTCAGAACGGCAAAGTTGATAGGATTAATAGGAGGAGGATCCCACACCAGCTCACCATCCTTTACCTGCCCAGTTTGAATGGCGACAATGTGATCCGGAGCATAAGGAATATCCGGATGAAGAGCCAACAGGTCGGGATTCCGCTGGGGCATGTTCACCCACTTGAGCATTTCCTCGAAGCTAAGCAACTCTCTACCATGATATGCCCAAAGGCAGCGAGCGAGATGGTTGAAGCCTTGATCAAAGCTCGCCTCTAAATGATAGTAGAACTTGTCCGTCTCCTGATAAGCCGCAACAGCCGCAGGACCAGCTTCCTCGGCGGCTTTGTTGGCGACAACAAGTTGCTCTTTCAAGCTCGCAACCTCCTGCTCAGCGGCCTTTAAAGCCTCCACGGATTTCTGAGAATGATCAGTCAAGATCCTCATTTTCTGCTTCAACTCCGCATCTATCTTCGCGCTTTCCTCCATAGCCTACTTCATGCGATCTATTTCGGCCTGGGTTTTGACATTCTTGGCCTCAGCAGCGAGCCTTGCTTTCTCAGAGGCACCAAGGCCGCCGTCGCTTTCATCACCACAGCATTGCGCTTTTCAGCGGCCTCGGTACTCGGTAGCTTTCATTATGCGAGTCCCAAGCTGCAAAAAAAAATGATGATTTCGCAGAAAGAGAAAAGAGAAGGAAAAGCAATAATAAACAAAAACAATGGCTTACCGTGGAGGAGGCGATCCCAAATTCTCCAGCAAGATCCTTCAATTCTGTAACCTCTTCCTTGGCGGGGGCATTGTCGCGAATATCCACTCGGTCAATAATTCCTCTGCCAATCTCCAGCTGAACTCTGGCCGGCGCGTCCCACGACAAGCGGCCCAGAGGGATAACATCAGCAATTGCCTCCCTAAGTTGGCTTGCCTTCGCCATATCAAGCGGACCTCCGGTGAACTCAGTGTCCAGCCAAAGGGCCTCCTTCCCCTGGTATCCACGAGGCAACGTCCCCCTCGGCGGCGCCCTCTCCTCATCAGTGATCTCCTCCACGGAAGCAGCTCGCTTATCAGCGCGATCAGAACCCTTGCTAGCGCCGCTAGCAGCCTTAGATTTTTCGACCCTTGATCGTTTGGGCTCCTGGGCCTCCTTAGCAGGAGCGTCAGCTGGAAACCTTTTTTTGGGCCACTCCAGTTTGACTCGAGCCCGCACCCCCTAGGGTCGCTGTCGGAGCTTGAGGATTGGGATTATAAGCCTCATCAACAACTGAAGTGTCGACCGTTCGGGGGATCCTTCCCAAAGCTTGTTTCAGTGCCACCTGCCTGCCTATTGCGGCATCATCTACCAACTTCTGCCTTTGAGCTCACCTCTGAGTAGCATCCATCTCGCTGACTGAAAGTTTAATGGTTCATCAAAAGCTGGAGAAATAAACAAAAAAACAAAGCAATAAGGCAGGAAGAGTAATGAAGAAGAAAACGAAGAAAAATTACGGCGAGGCCTCTTGCTGGGATCACCGTGACATGCCGCACACTCTGAGGGAAAGCAACGGTTAATATGACACTCTCCGACCCAATCAGAATCGCTCTCCTCAGATGCAATAGCCACCAGAGGCTGGCCTTTCGCCGGCCCCACAATCCCCGCCCTACTCGCATATGGCTCCACCATGTCTAGGAGGTCGATTCAGGACACGTTCCTCTTCGAGGGCGCAGCCCCATCAGAGTCTATTATCGCCCAAAGTCCTCGGAGGAATCGATACTCGTCCACAAAAGGATCATCAAAACCAATCATAGAAAATTTCCCCTTGCGGGGAGGGGAATGAGGGAAAGGCCAACCAACTTTCGACTCGACCTTAAAAACTCGATTCCCCCAGTTGTGTATCTTGTTGGGGAGATGAAAGAATAAACGGGGAGTCTGGGCCCTCACGTTGTCCTGCCCCGGGAAAGAAGTACCACAAAGCGAATGAAACTGTTTGAACATGGAAAAGGTAGGCTCTCGCTTCATCGTTCGACAGAGAACAATGAAAGACATGATCTGAATGGCGGCCCCAACGGCCAGGTCGCATGGCAACACTCGCAGGTCGCGCAACAGCTTAACCAAAAAATGATCGAAAGGGGGCCGGAAGCCGGCAAAGAAGTGATCAAAGTGAAGAATCATGGTATCCCCAGGGCGGCGAGCACAAATAAAATCCTCTTGATCACCAGGCCGTAGCTTGTCTTCCTCCTTATTAAAGTCGATCAAGGAGAACCGGTAAATATTGGGGTCAATATTGTAAATCGTTGAAAGGTTTTGGCGAGGTTTGTACTCTTCCGGATCCGTCGCCAATGCTTCTCTACATCCTTCTCATACAGATTCATAAGGGCAAATTCCCTTAAGGCCTCAGGATTATTAGGCTTTAAGGGCTTCCCTTTAGCCGCCGCTTCCCCTACCGTCATGGTCGAAGGATCAGCCTTTTTCTTCTTGGGTTTCTTGGGGAGCTCCAGAGGCTTGCGCGGAACCGATTCGAGATCGTCCTCACTGGACCCCATCAGCCTATGCAAGGCGGCGTCCTCCACATACATCTCGTCATCGGCAGGCGCCCCAGAACAACTCGCACCCTCCACTGCCGAGATATCATCTCCGCCACGACCACTGGCCCTTGCCTCGCCACGGCCGCAAGCCACCTCCTTGCGACTTTTCTTTCGCCTAGGCACCGGATCGAACAACAGATTCCCTGGGCCGAAAGGATCCTCAGGGTCATATCCCACAGCGCCCCCCTCCATCAACTCTTGTAGGTCATCGCGTGCGACCACCTCGGGGCTAGATTCGGCGAGCTCATCCTCCAGGGCGTAGTCATACGCCTCTCGATCCACATCAGAATCACCGCCAGGGCTGAAATCGTCATCCGACATCCTGCAAAACAAGGAAAGGTGGAGCTTTAAAATCACCTGGGATAATGTAAATCACCTGGGAGGTGATCGCACCCATCTCGACACCTTCCTTGTGATTTTGCAGGACGGGATGCCACAATGAAAGGAGGAAATACAAAAAAGGAGGGACACCACGAATCGTCAAGAAAAAGACCATCTTTTTCCCAGAACGAGAACACCAATTCAAATGAAAACCATACCAAAACAAGAACATTAATTAAAAAACACAAGCCTTTATTCCCCCAAACGCCCCAGGTGATGCATGATATGCTAAAGGGGGGAGCAAACGCAAAAAATGACTGGAAACACTGCAGAAAAAACCATCGGAGGAGCTTAGTGGATGAAGAATTACCTTGTTTTTTAGCTGAAAGACGATCGAAAACTGCAGATAGCAAACGGAAACCTCAGGGTTGGCCGCCGGAAACTTCAAATCTTCAACGGGAAACACTCGAAGCTGATAAACTCTAGAAATCGTGAGAGAGAAGTGGGCAGGGAGTAGTAGGAGCGAAAAAGTGCTGAGCGAATGGGGTTTGGACCCTTCTATAAAAGAAAATTTGATCGTACGGTCCAGGTGAGATCTACCCAACGGTCCAGATTCACGCAGTTATCTTGAGGATTTCGAAATCCAAAATCGCCATCATTACGGCGGGTCAATCAATGCCCACGTGATAACGCACGTCCATCAATGACTGCGCCATTATTAGAGCAGTTATCAAGACCCCATAAACACCCACGTTGCTGCAGTTACCTAGAAACCGAAAGGACCATGATCTGACGTTTCAACTGCTCCACTACCCAAGTTTGACACTCAACGTCGCCAAACGTAAGCTCGCACTGTTCAGGCTCGCCACTGTTGTGACAGCACTTCGAGGCAAGACGCACTAAAAGTGCGGCCCTTAGTGAATAAGTCGCTTCAGACGACAAGGTCGCCAGGCCCAAAAACGCTTCGAGGCAAGACGCACTAAAAGCGCGGCCCTTAGTGAATAAGTCGCTTCAGATGAGCACAAGGTCGCCAAACCCAAAAACACTTCGAGGCAAGACGCACTAAAAGCGCGGCCCTTATTGAATAAGTCGCCTCAGACGACAAGGTCACCATACCCAAAGACGCTCCGAGATCATCCGCTTAATAGCGTGATCCTAAGCAAATAATGGGAGGACGCCGGCAATCTGCACGATCTGGGTACTCTTTACTCTATGCTTAGCCTCCTCAAAAACGCCCAAGACATAGAGTAGGGGGCCATTGATGTGACTAAATATGCCGCCACCCTTGTGTTGACGGGAACTGCCCATCTAGTCACGATGGAGCCGAGCCGCGGCTACGGCGTCAGAAGCAACAATCTGGTCAAGGCCGCAGGGTGGAAACCTCATGACGAGCGTGCGAACCTATAAGGTCTTATTCGATCGGGGGCCGCCCAGCATCCTGATTCGGAGATCAACAAGCAATGGCATGAGTCCGGGAAATGAGCGACCAGGGGGAAGTCGAGATAGAGTGAGGAAGCGGGCTCGCAGACCGCGACTCGAGCAACCTCACGACGACATCGCCAGTTGTATTGTCCGCTTGACATCATTGTATATTGTACTTATCTGTCCTTTCCCCATACCCCTAGCTCTCGCCCTTGCCTATAAAAGGAAGGCTTGTGTAATTTCAGAAGGAGATACAAAAAAAATAGACAAAGAGGACAAAACTCTTGTCAAGTTAATTCTCTCTAGTGTTCATTCACTCCACCGTATCACCGACGTGCCGTCACCGGCTACCACCAGCATAAATCTATCAAAAACAGCCAGATATCCATCTTCATGACCACCGCTAAGCCACCGTGATAATATTACGCATTATCACTAGGCTTTTTATAATTTTATCACCCTTTGTAGTAGTAAATTTTTAGATACATTTACCTTCTTGTATTATTTGCGACTTAGATCAAGATGATGATAGCTTTTCGGTGTTCAACCTCACAATCCTTATGGACACGACCTTGACTCACTAGCTAGGCTACAGTTGACCCGGTACACTGCCGGTTAGACTGAACACCCAGTAGGGACACGTCAAGCTTTTTGGCGCCGTTGCTGGGGATTGTGTAACGGTTGATACTCATATTAGCTAGAAAATTCTTGAGAATAAGTTATTCTTTTCTATTTTGATGTTGGTGCTTACCTCTTTGGTAAGTTACCAAATGTTATTTGATTGTGTTCTTGTTGTTTCTCTCTTGTAGTGGATGAACAAGTTCTCGTCGAGGAAAGGCACCAGACACTCTCATTGTTCCGGATATTAACACATATCTTAGGGATGAGAATGTCGGGTGTTGAACAAAACCTAATCCCTCAAAATCCAATAACACGGGCAAGAACACGGGCAAGAAATGGATGGGAGGTTGAAGAAATGGATGAGAATCTATTGGATGCGAATCTATTGTGAGAAATGGATGAGAATCTATTGTGAGGACCTTTTGACTAGGGGCCTATTGTGAGGACCTTTTGACCTTTTGACTATTGTGAGGACCTCTATTGAAGAAATGGATGAGAATCTATTGTGAGGTTGAAGAAATGGATGAGAATCTATTGAATGCACAAGACGGGCAAGAACACGGGAATGCCCAAGTTGAACAAAACCTAATCCCTCAAAATCCAAATTCTAATCCACACAACAACAATCCACCAACACAAAATATACCACTTCCACCACTCAACAACCAAAACCACAACAACTCCTCACTTCCTTTCGAACCATATCAACAAAGTCCACCACTGTTAGGAAATCTACGCGGGAACGCAGCGGAATTCAAAAATTTATTTCCTTTAACCAGGATCGACTTCGTTTAAGCAATAAACAAATAAGCTAGTAGACGGTGGTTACCTTGGTTGATCTAAAAGATCGAAGCTTTGACCATCTAAGGAGAGTAGTTCTGCATACAGCTGCCCAAGTGTTCGGCCTCTACCGCTAGTCCACACGAACAGCCCGCCGGAATCCCATCATGGATTGCTGATGTGAGTCAAATTGGCTATCATTTTCTATGTAATTATACCCCGTTTATACCTCGTTTTATATGTTTTCTGAGACATTTGGTTGTATTTTGATGTATTTACACCTTGGTTATCATTTTAGGACCTAGGACGTAAAGTCCGGGATTCTCGGTCTTTTTCGGTGTCATTTCAGGACCTAGTGTCCTGTAGGGATTATGTGTGGTATTTGTTGTGATTTTGTACAGGAATTAGGTGTTCGATAAGGCCGGAATGCGAGTTACGAGGATTGGAACGTGTGCCCGAAGCTTAAACGTTCAAACGGATCAAAACGCGGTGGTACTACAACCATACCTTCCATTTATCTGCATTTTTTATCCCCCTTATAGGCATTTTATGGGCTGGACATCTTCATAAAATTTGTAGAAAATTGAATGATATTTCCAAAGCATCTTGAATCACTCAAATCGGAGGTCTACACACAAAGTTATGGCTGTTTTTCTGAGGGTGTGTGTCGATAGATAGGCTTTGCCGAGAAATGCTAGGCGCACGCCTAGCAGTCAATTTTGGCCAGAAGTTTCAGTACGTGTTTTTATCATCATAGGCGTGTGCCTACACTTTCCTAGGCGCACACCTAGTGTCCAGAACTCATAAAACACTATAAATACCCCCATTTTGGATCTAGATCCAAAACTTCTTCTTCCTCAACTCGTTTTTTCACCATTTTCTGCAATTTTCATTAGTTTAGCTTAGTTTTTAGGTAGATTAGATTAGTTTAGTTTTAGACTTTTGTAATCCGTTGATTCTCGAAGATAGCTTGACGCGTTATTGATGGGATTTCATTCGGTGAATCGATTTTCTACAGCCTAATATATATGGTAATTCGTTTTACTTTCTTGTTCTTGCTTTCAATCTTTATTTTCATTATGTTTATTGTTGATTTCTTGTTGTTTTTGTTAATATAATGAATAGCTAATAGCCGATAGTCGAGTTATGTGATAGTCTTTGAAATCAAACCTTAGCCTGTTCATGTGGTGTTCTTGATGTTTGATTGTTGATTCTCGATGTTACCATAGTTCTAGAACTTATTCTTATCACGTTTGTTGAATTAGCTACTTAATAAACGTATCACACGTATCGTCTTTACATATGTATTTTGCGAGAGGATACGGGAGTCGGGGTTCTAGGATCACTGTGTAAAACCGACTGAGTTGTTCAGACTTGGTTTCGTTGTGAGGTTTTGTATCGACTTGTCGAGCGTTTCATGAATCGTAGACCGTGTGAGGTCAGTTAAATCCGGTCATGGGTGTTGAACGACATAGGAGGGTAGATTATTGAAATAATGTCTATTCTCAGAGCCAGGAAACGACACCCTTTGTGACATCGAGAACGTTTAGGTGAATCAAGAATACCTCGGGACTTAGCTAGGGTTTGTGAGTATTAGATTGGATCATATTAGTTTAGGGTTTGTTGTGCATATTAGTTTGTAGAACCGGTGATCTGACAAATCACCGTCTTCAATATTTGTGTTGACCTGAACTAGGGACGAGACCGACTTTGGTACTCGACCAGATTCCCTATGGGATACGACCTTGACTCACCAATTCTAGGCTACAGTTGACCCGGTACACTTCCGGTGAGATTGGACACTTTGAAAAGGCCGATCAATTGCTATTGGAAAACTCCGGTTGCTAGACCGGCCCTTTTCCCCTCTTTCCAACTCTCTATAGGATGCTCTCCAATTTTACACAAGAACTATTAGCTCTTGGAATTATGATGATCAAAAGAGCTTGACACCCACCTCCTATTTATAGTGGTTGGGGCGCCCCCTAGTAGAGTAGAGGAGAAGAAAACATTTTCCCAATAAAATAAGGAAAATCTCCTAGATTGATTTATCTCATTTAATTTAATATCTTATATTAAATATTTCCAAGATATTGTCAATATCTTATATTGACTATCTTTATCTTATTACCATAAATCAATTTACAAATGTGTGTAAATCTATAGTCATTAATATCTAATATTAATATATGATAATCTTATTAATTAAATTGCACAATCCAAGTGTATCTTATACACTTCAATGTGGCGCCCCAGATAGCCAAATATTGGCTTCCGGAATATTCTTTAATTAATATAATACTATGATTAATTAATTTGCAAAATACATGTATATCACATATATACATAATTTCGAAATTTATATGTATCAATATACATATTTAATAAATCATCATAATTAATATCTTGTATTTAATTTATTCATAATAAATAAATACCACCATATTAATTTACCACTATAACCTTTATAGTCTCGAGATAAACTTTTCTTATTTGGTTATCATCTATAACCACATTTTAATTCGGCTAGATGTTCATATGTGTGTGACCCGATAGGCTTCCGAATATGTTGGCCGTAGACAAAAAATGCAAATTACGAAAATGCACTTCATGCCTAACGATCACGGGATAGCATCTAGCAACACACCGTGACCCCCAATCATCGGAAGAGTCAAATGCAATGACTACTACCTTTCATGTGAAACAGTTACCGTGTAACTTAAAATCCTATCATTGTAATAATATCCATACGGTCGTACGTCGAGTGTCAAACATTAACGACCGTATCTTATAATCTGGATATCATGCTCTCTCGAAGTAACTCGTTTACTCCCACTTTGCAAAGATTCACGAGAGCTAGACATTCCTTATAAGAAGGCCATTTCGGATATTCAATCCCAATCATAGGATACGCGATTCCCGGACGACCAATCATGTATACTCCGCATGCTTCAATATCATACCCAATCACTACCGCATGATCGCCCGTGGCTGGGAAACCTCAATAGTGTCAAATCATGACAATCCACACCGTGATGCCATGAAGACTCGGTCCAAAGGATAATTACACAACCGCCACATAGTGTGACACTTAACGTGTAAGTGGGTCGGCCTAACGACGCATTCTCTAATACACGCCCACGCATACCCAAGTGTCTCTACACTTCGATAGACAAGATCTATCCCCGCCCTTAAAGACAGAAGACATCTAATACGTGCTAGTCTGTTTATAATATCAATTGCCCTGTTTAATTGTACATCGCCTAGAGACATTTAAGTATCAAACTTATTAAAGTGATTAGAGATCTCATCAACCATAATCGCCTATCATGGTTTCTCTATCACAGTTTAATACTAAGGACGTTATCATATAACAATTCATAATTGGTTCCTTAAAAGAACATATATATGACAACAGAAAATCCATTTAATATATGTATAAACATAAAGAAATAGTAGAAATGATCCGAACCGGTCGGATCCGGTCCAACCCGATTGGGTTTAGGACACTATTTCAACAACCACCTCCACTCGAACCACCACCACCAATTCCTCCACTACTCCATGAACCATATCCATACGATCCACCCTCAAATCCACCCTACCAAAATAGACCGCTTTGTGGCAAGCCATTCAAAGAAAAAATCAAGTTCATAATCCTATTCGGCTACCTCACATTGATGCTAAAAACTTTTCAATCAAGTCTCATATGTTCGGTCTAGTGGAGAGTAGAGCTCAATTCCATGGAAATTCCCATGATGACCCGCATTCACATCTTTATAACCTTGATAAAATATGCAATACGGGATCCCAAAATAGTGCTTGTCAAGAATTTACCCGTCTTGCATTATTTCCTTTTTCTTTGAAGGGTCAAGCAAAGGAATGGCTTATGTCACTTCCCCACCATCACTTGCAATCATGGGATGATATACAAACCGAGTTTTTGAAGCAATACTTTCCACCGGGTAGATATTTGGAGTTGAAGGTAAGAGTTGCTAATTTCAAGCAAGGTTTAATTGAATCTTTGGACAATGCTTGGGACCGTTTTAAGAAGCTTTTGAGGGCGTGTCCAAACCACGATTATACTTTGGACATGCAAGTCCAATTATTTTGTAGTGGCTTGCATAAAGGGTCAAGGGCACAAATTGATTTGGCATGCCATGGATCACTTATGATGAGCACGGCCCAAGATGTTTATAAGACTATTGAAAGAGTGACAAGAAATGAGAAATTGTGGGATCCCGGTCCAAGTGAAACGGAAGTTTCCATTGGGGATGAGAAGATTTCGAATGAGAAAGAAATTTTGAGAGAAATGATGGTGATAAATAAGAAGATGGATGAATTACACGCGGGGAAGAGAGAGTCGAAGCGTAAAAAATGTGATGATGTGACATTTGGTGTTTTTCATATCGAAGAATTATCGAACTCCGATGTATCTACACAAGAAGAAATAAGTTTATTGAGACAACATCGGATTTGAATAACACTCACACCAATGTTCTTGAACCACATCCTTTTTACCAACAAGTTCCTACTCAACAAGCCCCTGTTCATCAATGTTCTCAATCAACGGAGGAGGTTTCTCATTTGAAAAGCTTGATGGGAGTTGTGTCTACTCAAGCCACCAATTTGCAAACAATGATTACTTATATTGGTATGATGTCTCAATAGGTTGGTACTTTGAAAACATCTATGAGTGGGCATGAAATTAGAATGAGAACGATGGAGGCATCAATAAGAGTTATTGAAGACCTTTTGACTAGGGAAGGCGAGAGACATAGTAGTAGACCACCGGGTGGATTACCAAGCAACACCGAGAGAAACCCGAGGGAAGTCAATGCCGGAGAGTTTGTGGAAGTAATGGAGTGGCAATTCATGGAAACAATAAAGTTGAAGATGACTTGGACATGAAAGAAGAAGAAATTGTTGATGGTTTCTTGGGAAATGATGACTATGTTGAGGTGAAGAAAGAAGAAGAAAAAGTGAGGTGCCAAGAATATTGAAGAACCCAAGGGCTAGTGATCTAAGAACTCTATTCAATGAACACGTGAGAGAAGATCATGTTGAAGAAAACACGGTTTCTAAGGAGCCTTTGGCGGTTCCTATCCAACAAGCTCAAAGGGAACCAATGCAAAAGTCAAGGAAAGAAAAGCAAAATGACCTAAATTGGCGCCCAGCCAATGCACAAACTTTCAAGGAAGCTTCACCATATTCATCAAACGACAAAGGTAAGGGAGGTATACATTCTAACCCTACTTTAATTGATCTTGAATCACTTCCCTATCCCCCAAGCGAGGAAATTAAAGAAATGAAGTTGGATAAGAAGTATGCACGTTTTCTTGACACTTTTCGGCACTTAAATATTAATATCCCTTTCATCGAAGCACTCACAAAAATGCCGGCGTATGGTAAGTTTCTTAAGGACATACTCTCCAACAAGAACCGGTTGGAAGAGTATGAGACGGTGTGTCTAAATGAGGAGTGTTCTGCCATGCTTCAACACAAGCTCCCTCCTAAGCTTAAGGACCCCTGGAGATTTACACTCCCATGTGATATTGGGGGACTTTTGTTTGAGAAGGCGCTATGTGATCTCGGTGCGAGCATAAACCTCATGTCCTACTGATTTTATGAATCTTGGCATAGGCAAGCTAAAACGTACGGAGATGACTCTCCAACTTGCGGATAGATCCATAAAACGTCCAAAGGGAGTCATTGAGGATGTACTAGTGAAAGTTGATAAATTTTACTTCCCCGTAGATTTTGTTGTTATGGATATGGAGGAAGGGTACACTACACCTCTTATCCTCGGTAGACCATTTTTAGCAACGGGGGAGGCCGTGATCGATGTTTGTAACATTCATTGAAATATCCACGCACTACACTAGAATCTTGTTCTTTTGTAGACACATCGTGTCCCCTTATTGTGGATTGTACGCAGGTAGTTGAAGAATGCATGAGCAATAAAGCGAAGGCTCACAAACTAAAAGCTCGAAAATCAAAGGAAAAGGTCAAGAATCGTTGGGATTGTTGGCATTCGTCTACATTATGTTGGAGACCGATTTTGATGAAAAATACGGATGCGGTGCGCGAGGATGATCCACCACCCATGCATTAAAGACCTAAGCAAGGCAAAGTCCAGCTATAGACTATAAATTTAGCAACCTTTGGGTACTATCTTTCTTTTTACTTCTTAAGCATTATCTTTTGGTTGGCTTTTGTGCTTGAAATTGCATGCTTATGTGAGTAATTGTTAGTGGTCTCCATGCACGATTAATCTGTATAAATTCCACCCTTTCTACCATATAATCCCGTCGAGCAAATGACGTTAAACAAAAGCGCTACCGGGAGGCAGCCCGTAAAAGTTAAGTATAATATTTTTGCTCTTTTGTGAGGCCCGGTGTGGCCAATGATCCTTTTGTGTCTACATTTTGGTTGTTACTTTGATAGTACTTGGGATTGCTTGTCATTTCATTTATTGTCTTTCATGTTCATGCCCACCCACCCGCCCTTTTTTAGCATCCCGGTACTTGTTTTGACTAGTTTTGATTCCCTTTTGTTTCCCTCACTACTTTCTTACCGCTCACTTTACATTGGGGACAATGCAAGTTTGTAAGTGGGGAGTGGGAACGTAGTTAGTCCAACAAAAGGTAATGTCATTAAATGTTTGAGAAACACTTAGTTTTGTGAATTTTTGAGCAATTTAAAGTTGAACAAACCACCTTTTGTGAAAATATATGGTTTGCAATTGATAGAGTGAGTACCTCAACGAAATGAGTAACCTTGGTGACATGTAAGTGCATTTTACTCGTGAATCTTTGTTTGTAGTGTGAATTTTTTGAGTACGTATATTCCGATCTTTTGTTAACATGCAAACTTTTGTGCAATCATGTAAGCATGCTTCCATAGCAACTAGAACTTAGGCTTGATATCCTTTCGAGGCGAAATAGAAAGGTGTTTGGAGTCGGAGTTAGGGATGACGGTTATGGCATTTCATTGACTGGACCATAGCCAAATGGCCTTCCAGAACGTAATTTCCATCTGTCCCCATCTCAGCCTTTGTAGAGTGGTGAGACCCCACTCAAAACTAGCCATTCGTGATTAACCTCATTATATCCGACCCTTAGCCTAATTTTGGTGTACATTCCCTTGGCATCCCGCAAGTTTAGCAAGTTTCTATGGAATGTGTGGTGATGACTTTGGAGTTAAGAGCTGGATGACATTATTAGCACAAAGTTGAGATGGTATCTTATGAAGTTCGGAGCCCATTGGTGTATATATGTTTCTTTGAAGTTCGTAAAAAAAAAATCAAAAATCAAAAATCCAAAAAAATTTCCAAAAATCAAAGGAAGTTTAATAAAGTTGTATATAAAGTTCAGTAAATGGTGAGTCTTGAAGCAATTTTGAAGGACAAGTTCAACAAGTCCATGTAATGTAAGTTTGGGTGATAAATCAATTGAACTGGTACTTTATCTCTTATGTTTATTGTTGAGGAGACGTCTTTGGCAATTATGCGAGAGAGTTAGAGTTGCCAATTCAAAATCATTGGAATTGAAGGTGTAGATTCTTGCTATCTTGCATGTGTTCTTTTTGATATATCCTTTTATCCCTTCGATTAGCCAATACCCGAGCCTAACGTTACAAACTTGCAAGTCCTACCCGATCTAACTCCATGACTCCGAATGCCTCGATTAGTGGAGATTGGTATCATTCTTAAGCATATGGTTTGCACCTAAAAAGTCTTGCTTGCATGATTTCATATTTGATTGCTTGGTAACAAGTTGTGGAATATTCACACACACACTCCACTACTTTCTGAGATTGTGGTTAACATCTGGTTATTAATACGAATGGTTGCATCATCTAGTTGAGCACTTACTTCTTGATGTTGTATGACCATGTCTCTTTACTTGAGTTGTTTTGTCGCTTTATTTGCTCGAGGATGAGCAAAAGCTAAGTGGGGACTTGTGATGTGAGTCAGATAGTTGATGCATTTCACGATGTTTTATCCCCATTTCTCATGCATTTATAGATGTTCTTGTATCAATTTGAGTCATTAGTTGCTTAGTTTCACCCAAATATGTAGATAGTAATTAATATATAAAATATCATATTTTAATTAGTTTTGTACCGGTTATAGTAACCGGAGCGTCGTGTCGGGTTTACGCTTGGTATTTTTGTGTTGTATTACAGGATTATAGGTTAACCAAGACCACGAGTGACACCACGTGTTGAGCTAAACACGTCTTTTGATGGCTAGAAGAGTGTGCCGGAAGCTTATGGGTTCAAACGGATCATTTGTCTTCTGCGTTTCTACCGTAGCATACATTCAACGGACATTTGACCCATCTTAGAGGCATTTTCTGAAGAATACTTCTGAACAAGATTTGTAGATCAATAAACGAGATTTCCAACGCATCTTGAATCACATCAATCGGAGGTCTACAACTTAAGTTACGACTATTTTACTGACCCGCTGTGAAAGGCCGGCATACGCCGACTTATAGTGGCGTACGCCGAACGTCACTGTAGCTATACAGAGAGTTTTCCTTCACAACGGGCGCACACCAGACCTTTACCGGCGCACGCCGGGTGTCGCAGAAAGCAGATTTTCAGTTTTTTAAACCTCATTTTAGATCTAATTTTGAGCCTTGGACCCCAACTTAATCTTCTCCATTTCTCCCCTCCCTTGAAGGCACCTCCACGCCCCAAGGGGCTCTTAGCCTAACCATAGCAATAGTTTAGACATTAATTCTACTTGTAACTTAGAAGAATCTCTACTTGAAGCTTTTGGAGTTGATTTTGTGAAGGAAACCTATCTCTTTTGATGTAATTTTTCTCCATGGATGAACCTTGAGGAGTCGATGCAATTATTCTCTTTTGAAGTACTTGCAATCTTGTGGGTAAATTCTTCTCTTATTATTTCTAGTTTTATGTTCATAGTTATGAAGTTCTTAAGTGACAATTTGACCTTCATAGCCATGGAAGGCTAAGCTTTTGCTAGCCAAGATGATGTATTTGTGATAGTTTTTACCTTTATTAGTTGATTGGGAATGTTGTTTTGTATTTCATAGCTTCATGTGTTGTTGTTATCTTTTCCTATTTGCACCGTATTGCTTGTTGGTGTTGGATTGATCACCTAGCACTAGCACACACAGACACTTAGTTAAGACCGAACGGAGATATTAGGTGTGGGAGAAGGGATAGGAGAACCGGAAGGTAAAATCGACTTTAATTGGAACTCGATTTCTTATCCGGAGAGTATTGACATTGTCATTGCATTCAAGTTCATATCATGTTGAATCATTAGGTCTAGGGTTCTTAGACCAAGGAGGAGACATAGAGTAGTTTCATTCACTCGTATGATGGGAAACTACTAGCTTAGGAGTGCACCGGTAACACACACTTGAACACCATGGGAAGGTTGGTAGGTAGTTTATTCCCATGATACTAGTAGAGATATACTTGATCATTGCATTGTCTTGGCTAGGCTTTTTATAATTTTATCACCCTTTATAGTAGTAGATTTTTAGATACATTTACATTCTTGTATTATTTGCGACTTAGATCAAGATGATGATAGATTTTCAGTGTTCAACCTCACAATCCTCGTGGACACGACCTTGACTCACCAGCTAGGCTACAGTTGACCCAGTACATTGCCGGTTAGACTGAACACCCAGTATGGACACGTCAGGGCGCTACTTCCAACACGCGATGCACTGACCACCCCAATGCACTTACCACCCCCGATGCATTGACCACCGCGATGCATTCCCCACCCCGATGCATTGACCACCGCGATGCATTGACCACCCTGATGCAACAACCACCATGATGCATTGACCATCGGGTTGCAGTGACCATCGCGATGCAATGACCACCTGATGCATTGACCACCATGAAGCAGTGACCATCGGGATGCAGTGACCATCACGATGCAGTGACCACCACGATGCAGTGACCTTTGCGATGTAGTGACCACCGTGATGCATTAACAAGAACAGTTGAAACAATTTATGAAGTGGCATTTGATTTTTGCTCACACAACATTATTTGTAAAAGTCAAATTTTTCTTCATAAAATCGAAGCGATGCAGTGACATGTGAAGATGAAGTGACATGTGACGATGCAGTGACATTTGACGATGAAATGACATGTGAATTAGGGTTGTAAGTGAGTCGGGCTATTCATGAGCTACTCGTATTTGACTTGCAAGAGAGTTTGACTTGATTCGATTTTTTTCGATTTCGAGCTTGAGTCGAGCTAATCGAATAATTAACCGAGCCAATCTCGAGTTTTAAAATATAGTAATCGAGTACCTCGTGCGCTAATCGAGCTTTATTAAATAATTATATTTTATAAAAAATTAAATGAATTTTAAGAAAATAATCGTGCTTACGAGCTGAGTCGAACTATATCGAGTACTTAGCGAGTCGAGTTTGATCATTCCTTTTTATGGCTCGATCGAGCCCAAAATTTTTTAGTCGAGTTGAGCTTTACGGAGTATCGACTCGACTCGGCTCGATTACACCCCTAATGTGAATGACACTACACTTATTTTACAAAGTTACCAAATTTGTGTATCAAATTGCATGTACAGTGACATCAATGTCACTGCATGTCAAGGGTTTGCATATGTCTAGAAAAACATGATATATAGTTTGAAAATCAAGAGAGTTGCAGAAGACAAAAAGAAAAAAAAATAACATATATATGAAATTGTGAGTGATTTCACAGTTGTCTTGTTTTTTATTATTTTCACAACAACAAACAAAAACAATTCATAAATAACAAAAGAAAACCTGCTGTAAATTTTTTTTTTTTGTCGAAACCGGATATTTTATTAAAACAAAGAACTGTACAAACTGTACAAACAAACCTAAAGTAGATTACATATCACGGAAGACAATATCAAGGCCAAGCTAGTCTAAGTTCTCGGGCTCGACGAATAGCTTCTGAGATGAAAATCATCTTCGGGGGTCGTGACGTGTCCGGAGCATGGTATTCTTTATTACGCCAGTGCCAGAGGCTCATCACAAGTTCACGAAAAAGGAATCTTCAAAAAGCGATGTTGTCGTGCTTATACATGTTTATCTTCAAACAGGTTTTGAGCCAGGATGGTGTGTCATGGGCGGACGTGAATGACCTCCAATGGTGCGGATGAATGATTTGTTTCCACATGTGTGCCGCAGACAAGACATGTATCATCCTCACAAATACCCCTAGCGGCAAGAAGGCCCACCTTTGATAAAGCATCACGATAAACCTGCCATAATAGGAGATTACCTCTGAGGGGCCCCTTGATTGCCCAAATAAGACTCCAAGTGCTACACGTCTCCGCATCTTGTGTTTGGTGAATCTCGTGATAGGCCGAGCTCACCGAAAATTTACCCGAGGACGTTAGTTTCCAAATGACATTTCCAGACTCATCAAAATCAACAACATTGCGGATGGTGTTTGCAGCTGAGCAAATATGACGCCAAATTGTAGAGCAATTCGATTTGGGTGTGTCCAAAGGGGAGCCATACTTCGATTTTAGCAATTGAACCCACAATTTCTCCGGAGAGGTTAGTAAGTGCCACGCCAGTTTTGCTAGAAATGCAGTATCCATGTCCCTAGAACTACGGATACCCAGGCCACCAATAGATTTGGGTTGACAAATGTGATTCCACGCAATTAAATGTAAGCCTCTCCTATCCGTTTCATGTCCTCAAAAGAAAGATCGGATTATTTTGTCAAGTTCATCAGTCACAGAAGCAAGGAGTCTTACCGTTTGCATTTGATAGTAAGGCGTCGTTGAGAGAACTGTTTGAGAAAGGATAGCACAACCGGCTTTGGAAAGAGTACGTGCCTTCCAAGACTGTAATTTATTTCGGACTTTAACAAGTATGCTTTGGAAGTCCTCCTTTCTCACCTGGGTATGATGTAAGGGTACCCTAAGATATTTTCAAGGTGGGTTGTATGTGACATTCCTAAAGCAGCTTCAATGCACGAGATAGTATGCGGATGTGTGTTCGAGGACGTGGAAAATTTTGATTTAGCCACACTAACTTTCTGTCCCGAGAGGCTGCAGAAATCATTTAATACCTGATCAATCACATGAGCCTGTTCAGCAGTTGCTTCTGAAAAGAGGAGTAGGTCATCTGCGAAGAAAAGTTGAGAGAGTTTTGGCCCTCCTCTAGACAGAGCTATCGGTTTCCAATCACCCTGGTAGATCGCTCGTTGGATAAGGCAGCTCAGCACTTGCATGACTATGACAAATAGGTAGGGATCGCCCAGTTTTAGGCCGCAACGGGGTTGAAAGCCTTCAAGAGGTTGTCCATTCCATAAGATTTCAAGTGAGGTGCTCGAGAGTGAGCACATTATAATGTCCAACAAAGAGTCAGTGAATCCCACAATATGGAGAATATGGCGAAGGAAGTCCCAACTAACTCTATCATAAGCTTTCTCGAGGTCTACTTTGATGATCATGTTCCCTCTCTTTCCTTTCTTACACCGCATAGTATACAAAACTTCTTGTGCAACGATAATATTATCTGAAGTTTGCCTCCCCGGTATGAAGGCGCTCTGGCTATGGTCCGCAATTTTATCAATGATCAACCTCAGGCGGTTCATGATAATTTTGATAATGATTTTGCCGTGACATTGGTAAGAGCAATTGGCCGTAATTGGGAGACTCGTTCTGGTGGCTGCACTTTTGGTATTAAAGCAATAAAGGTTCAGTTCATAGACGAAGGAAACTGGCGTTCTTGAAAGGCTTTGAGTACCCAATTAGTGAGAGAGGGACCGACCGTATCCCAGTTCTGCTGGTAGATCACCAGAGGAAAACCGTCAGGACCGGGGGATTTAAGGTCCCCCATGTCAAAAATTGGTGCTTTCACCTTCCCGGTGCTAACTGGACGATTCAAAAGTCTTTTGTCCGCATGGTTGATGGAGGGCTCGAAAAGGCCATTTGGTAAGGGCAAGACTGGCTCAGCCGTGTAAAGGTCAATATAGAATCGTCGTACCATATCTGTCAGCAAAGTATGATCACTAATCCAATTACCGGAGTCGTCTTTAAGGTATAGAATTTGGTTGTTGCTTCACCTGCGTTTAGTAAAGATGTGGAAATACCGAGTGTTCCTCTCCCCGTCTTCAATCCAATTTAATCTAGACTTCTGATGCCAGAAAATTTCCTCCTGAGAGAGAATGTCTTCGTATTCCTGCACTAGAGATTTGTTTAAATTTGACAAAAATCGTGACGGGGCCTTCGACAAGGCAAGTTGAATTCCCGCGATCCTGGGTTTGCAACGTTTCTTACGATAAAAAATATTACCAAAGACGGACCTATTCCACTGCTGAGCTTTAACACCAAAATCAGAAAGTGCAGCGTTTAGATCATTATCAATGACACACCATGTGTCTCGCAAAAAGGGTTGGAAGTGAGCATGTTTCATCCAGCAAGCTTGGAACCGGAAAGGCTTATCAGAACATACCACGGCCCGAGAGTTGTCCAGTGAGAGGAGGATAGGATGATGATCCGAGTGCACACGAGGTAAATGATAAATTACAGAATTTGGAAAGCTATTCCACCAATAAGAGTTACAGAGCCCCTGATCAATCCGTTGTTCAATAGCAGTGGAGCTATGAATAGAACTGGACCACGTGAAATGAGGGCCATGAAAGGGAATTTCACAAAGGTTAGCACTGCTAATTAAGTCACGTAGCCGCTCTACAGAAGGACCAGTTACAGGTCGTCCCCCCAGTTTGTCATCAGCATGAATTACCTGATTCAAATCTCCAATAATACACCAAGGTACAAGGGTGAAAGCAGATATATGTTCAAAAAGGTCCCAAAGTTCATCTCTAACATTGGGGGTTGGGGAGGGATAAGTAAAAGAGATGATCCACTTTACCATATTTTGGGAAGTAGCAGCCATCACCATGGTTTGATCCGTGGCATATAACAGTCGGAGTTCGATGAAAGACGCATCCCAAAAACCCAAAGGCCTCCGCTATAGCCTCTAGTTTCAATCGCAGCCATATTAGTGAAGTTTGAAAGTCGTAGAATGTGGTTTGCTTTAGTACTCGGACTTCTAGTTTCCATAAGAAAGAGCACCGACAGTTGGTATTCCAACAAAAGAGCTTTTAAATAGCGGAAGAACTCAAGAGAGCTAGCTCCCCGGAA
Source organism: Gentiana macrophylla (assembly GCA_026214975.1). NCBI lineage: Eukaryota > Viridiplantae > Streptophyta > Magnoliopsida > Gentianales > Gentianaceae > Gentiana > Gentiana macrophylla. The sequence continues at coordinate 31,468,984 of CM047807.1, forward strand.
ATTCCAAGAGAGGATCTTCATTGGTGTTCGGGGTGGACGTCACCGGGAAGCCCAGGGGCAGTAACAATTAGTGGGTCCGATTACGGCAAGGTATCTATAGTGTCCATAGCAACCGAATTATCGGGTGGGTTTACTTTGACATAGGCCGAATCCAGTTTATTTGCGTTCTCCTCTGCAATAAGTGCATCAATAGTCATAGCTTCGCCTAGAACCCAAGACATAGTTTCCAGGCGATTTAAAGAGGGACCTGGTACATTTGTGATATCGCCAAGAGGTACATGGGGGGAACCAGAAAAACGAACCGGAAGTGGGGGGAAGAGTCCAGCTTTGGGACATATGTCTCCTTGGTTTTGCTTTGGGGGGCCTGTGTTTTAATTTGGTTCGAAGCACGGGATGAACTTCCACGTCCTCTACCTCGGGTGGTTGTGTTACGGTCTCCACGGGTGGTTTGGCGGACTGAAGGCCTAGCATTAAATTGCGGTATATTCTGGAACTGTTGCTGCAAGGTGTGGACCGGAGTCTCAGTTGGTACTTCAGCTTCTTCATCAATAAGAATAGAGTAGCGGTTACCATTTGGCCTGGGTTCTGGGGGTTGCTGGGGGACAGAATTGCCAGCATATTGAGAGGTGTGGGGTGCAGGTTCAGAATTATTGCCTTCAGCAGCTGGAGGGGTTGTATTAGAGCTGGTTCGTTAGGTGGTGGGCCTTCTCCTTCGGTTCGATGCCAACATCCAGGGGCCAAAAGAGATAGAATCAGTGGGTGCATTAGCCTTAGCATGAGGTTGTTCTTGTGCCGTATCCATGTCCTTTGCTTTTTGAGGACAGTCCTCAGTTTTGTGACCGTAAAGCCCACATTCAAAACACACCATGTGTAGGCCTTCATATTCGATCTTGTAAATCTTCTCGTTTAGCATGACAGCAAACGGGATGGGCTTATTGAGTTCCACCTCGACACAGACTCGGGCATACTTACCTCTTTGGTTACGAAGAGATGTAGCATCCACCTTGTTTGCAGTACCTATGCAATTCCCCAGATGGAGTAGTGTCTCCTTTTCAATATATTCAATTGGAACTCATGGAATTCGGACCCATATCAACGTGGAGTGAATGCTGTCATTCGAAGGATGAAAAGACGGCTTCCATTTAGAGATGGTGATGTAGTGATTTTGGATTTGCCATGGGCCATTTTCTAGGACAAAATCATAATCGTCCTTAGAGACAAACTGGATGATGTAGAAACCATCCTCTAAATCAGTGATCTCGATGTGCTTTCCTCTCGCCCACATATCTGTTAATCGGGCATGGAGGGATTTGAAACTCACATTACGGCCCAACACCTTAATGATGAGAGCACGACGCCAAGGTTGCCACAGCTTCTTCAAAGTGTCCAGCGGGATTGAAACCTCCTTTACACCTGTCATGGCAATCGGGGTCTTCTCAGCAGTTTGTTTATGGTAGTACTCAGTGAATTCGAGTATATCTTCTTCGGGTTCATCTACGCCGGTGTACAATTCCAGCTGTTCATCAGATGGGCGAAGCAGGTCAGCCCCACTTTTCCGGTTCCGTACTGATTCCCCTGCAGCTGGGAGAGGTGGATCCTCAATTGCTTTGTGTTTGAGTCGACTGGCGGACCGGAGGAGTAGATCTTGTTCCTCGTCCGAGGCCGGAAGAGGCATTTGGATTGATGGGATAGAACGAAGCAGACGATCGGGGGATGCAGTGGTGGTGGAAATCACCGACGGCGGCTATTTCTTTAGGCACTAGATACAGAAGTTTAATTAGTAATGTAAACCTGCTGTAATTAACTCGGACTCATTCCTGCATAATTTGATGAAAGCAATTGGCTGGGGGAATCAATTCAAACCCAAAAAAGAATCTCACAGAAAGATTCCAATTTCCTGTTTTTCCAGAAATGACTTCAAATCACTATTTTTGAGTAATAATTCAAGAACGACAGACAGTAATGAAATAAACCATAAATTACATTGAAAACAACAAAAAGATATGACCAGAACATTGAAATGAGACAAATCATTAAAAAGGAAAAGTCCCAAAAGAAGAAAAATAAAGATATAGGCAAACCCTTGACATGCATCTAGCTAGGGCTGCATCAATTCTCTAATTGTGAATGCATTGACATCAATGTCACTGCATCAATTCTCTAATGAAGTGACAATGCAATCCTGACAAAAAAACACAACAGAGTTCAACATATGCATCATCACAATAATAACATTTCTTATGATTATTAGCATCTTAGTTCATCTCTAAAAACTAGTCAAATTTCTTAGAATGGAAGCTTCAGAAAACATTTCTTCAAACCAATGATTGATAAAGAGCCGTGGTCCGAGGCTTATCAAGACTTTTTTCTGAAGCCGATGTTGCTCTCCAACCTCAAGGTGGAAACAATTTGGATAAAGAAACAGAAAACACAGAGCTAAAATGTTCTTCTCCAAAGCCAAAGCCTTTTGGTCTGATATTGGGTGTTAAAGGCTTCATCAAACATACACACACTAGCCAAAGCCTTAACCAATCCGTCAAGGGCCGGAACCAAAGATTTGCCCCTTCAACAATTAACTCATCAACTAATGCATCACAAAAATCCCAAATATCAAACCCCAAATCATCAATTTTCGACTTAATCACCTCAAGTAACACATATGTCCAAAATACAGGAATATCAAAAAGAGTAGTAGCCACCTCCATATGTAAGATTTTCCATAGACGAGTCTGAAACATAGTCATTTGAAGAGGAAACTCTGCTTATACATATTATATGACCAAGATTTATTACACCCATGGATACACTGAGCATAATGGGTGTGAATTATCCACCTCCACATGTATAGATTGTGAAATAGTATCCCAAATCTTAGAGAGGATAACCAATGTACAAAATTCCAGATTTCCTTAATTAATCGTCTCAGATTTAACCTTCAACACTCTGTCCTAATTCGATCCAATCTAAAAGAAACACACAAAATTCATGAGAATAACTAAGGTTTTGTACTTTTTAAGATGCAAAATAATAGGAGCTTTGTCGATCTACCACTATTGAGACAAGGCAATTTCAGGCATACCACTCTCTTGTCGAAATACCACTCCCATTTTCGCGTTTTAGGTGTTTTTAACCAAACTAAACCCTAATTGGAAAGGAACCCGATAGAGATTTGCGACCTTAAGATCGTGCACATTTGTGAAAAAATAGGAGAAAATCGCGAACCAAAATTTATTTTTTTTTGCCTTGGGTGGTATGCTCACAAATTGTTCCACAAATTGGTGGTATATCACTGAAAATCCCCAAAATAATGAATTCTTCATTGGAAATAAGATCACGCCTTACATACACACTTGAATTGTGTTAAAATTCTCACCTGCATCCTGCATAAAATTTCTTCCAACAATTCATCGGGATTGGGTGAAACGCTCAACTGCTTTTCTTCATCAAGCCGCCGGGAAGAGCCTGGGAGTCGCCGGGAAGAGAGGAGGGGATGATCCATTAATGGCCGGAAGTGATTCTCCAACGAATTTGTTTTCCCCATTTACAGGGCAGAGCGTTTCGAAGAAGCCGTCGTCGTCGAGCAGATGAATAAGAGAAAAAAAGATTCGAAGAAAGAAGAAAAAAAAAGAAAGAATAACACTGGGTTTGTAAGAGCATCTCCGATAGATGCGGATCCTTCCCCCATTCCCCCAATTTGGTGCAATATTGTTGCTCCAATGGTGCACCATTCTTAATACCATTTTGGTGTAAAAGCAATCACTCACCCCAAATTTGATTTTGGATCGACCCGACACCAAATATCAGTTTAACCTCCTCTTCTTTATTTTTTCTTCTTTTTTGCCTTTTTTTTTTTACAAAACCAAATATCTTGATAGCACCAGTTTTTGGTATAATTTTGTTTTTTTGGTTTTATTTATTCCTTTTATTAAAAAATATATAATACTCTTTTTGGGTTATTATTTGGTGTAAGATGAATGGAGATGATACAAAATATTTGGAGAAATGGTGTACACCATTTTGGTAAAATGGTGTAAGAATGTAAGATGGTTGGAGATGCCTAACTGAGGGATAATTTAGGAAACATTGATAAAATCCGTTCTTATAAACGATGATATTTTTTTGGTGTCCTAAGTGTCTAATTAAGTCTTCAAATTATAAACAAATAGCCATAAAATTAAAGGTAATGAGAAGGTGGCGCTTATATCTTCTTCTTCTTTTTGCTTAATGGAAAATTAGGGATAAGGACACAATCTGAAATAATTTTAAATAATGGACAATACATATATTTTTATAGGGAGAATGACAATTTTGCATAATTTTATAATGGAAGAATGACAGTGAATCACGAAAATCGGTGAATCTCTAAGGTGAATCCCGAAATCAATGAATTTTGTGATGAATTTCGATAATTGAATCCCGAAAATTAGTGAATTTCGACAACGAATTTTGAAAATTAGTGAATTTTCGACAATGAATTTCGGCGGTGAATTTAAATAATGAATTTCGAACACAAGTGAATTTCGACAAATGAATAAATAGTTTTGTCATTTATGCAAAAGTTTCAAAAGACTGTCCTTCTACTTAATTGATGAAATATTTCTGTCATTCTCCCTCATTCCCCCTTTGCTTAAAGCCCTCAGTTTCCGGAACCAAACTATTGGTTCAACTAATCCGGAGTTCGGCCTCCGGTATCCGGCCACTTATATTTCTTTGATTAGAATATAGAATAGTACATGTTTCATTTTTTTTTTCAGATAAAAGAATATTCGGACAACACAAAATATGTAGTACTCAATATTGTTACTCAAATTTGGATAAAAACCAAAAGAATATTCAACTTATTATATTCCACTTACAGAAAGAAAAGAAAAAAAATTGTGAAAACGTGACAGGCATCTTTTTGGCATATGCATGAATTGTAGAAAACAAAAAAACAACTCAGCTGCTAAGCTATGAACATAAGCATCTACAACAATTAACAAAAGAATGTAGAGTGAAACAATTGGCATAGCATTTATTGATCAACCAAACTCTTTCTTCTCAGATTTCATTCTATTCCTAAAAAATGTTACAGCGCAATAGACACGACAAAAAAAACACGATACATGTTACACAACTGATTGTGATTGATGTAATCACAATCAATGGAATAATATGTGTTTTATCGATATTGTTGTGGACATAGCATGTACTCAGTAACATTTTTAGACACAAAATTGCACATATCTTGACAGTATGGCTTGTTGGGGGTACCGCTAATGCCAAAGCATTGATGCTAATCCCAGAGCATATTCCCATAAATGCCCTTACCTTTTCCCATAAATGCCCTGACCTTTTTTTTTCCTAATTAACTCCACTTTCGTTGTTCTCCGTCCTTATAAATGCAATTGGTCAAATGCCGCTTTTCTAAATTCACTTTTCTTTTTTTTGTTTTGAAAATGTTATAAATTCAATTATTAGCATTTTTCTTCTAAAAAAGAACAAAAAATATTAGCATCTTAAATTTCCGTTTCGCTTTTCTCAACAAAAAAGTAAAAAAAATTCACTTCACTATTTGTTTTTACGGAATGGAAAAAATGAAGGCGAATTCTATTGGCGCGATCTTTTTACTATTGACATTTTTTTCGTTATTATTATTTATTTACTTTACCACACCACAGTGCCAAATCATTTTTTGACATCACCGTGCATCACCGTATACGTGTCAAAGCCACTGACGTTGAATTTCGCTAACAACATCGGTGAGTCTGACGTTTTTCACCAATAATACATTTATAACTATAATATCAGTGCCACCGACGTTAGGATTGAAAACCAACGACAGTTCCAGTGACGCTTGTACCAAAAAACGTACGTCAATGTCATAGACGTTATGTTGTACAAAATAATAAAATTATTCAATGTGATCCCAAAAGTAATTTCTAAAGTGTCAGGAGTCATGGTGCCGTAAATAAATTCGTAGAAATAGATGATAGTTCGCCTAAAATCATTCATTATTAATTCTCAAAACTTTTAATTTCCCAATATCAATCGAAGAAATATAGTATGACAATTATATACATGTTATTGATGTAAAAAAATATTAAAATAATGATGATAACCAGTCAAAAATATATAGTCTAAAAAGAAATGATCTGACGCATTGCATCTACCAAAGTAGAATTTGGATTAGTCGGACCAGTTGGTTATGGATACCGGATGCTTTAAGCAAAAAAAATAAAAATTATATATATATATATATATATATATATATATATATATATATATATATATATATATATATATATATATATATATAAAATGTGACAGTATTATTCTGCATCATATTTTTAAGATGAAGTTTTTTTTTTTTTTTTTTTTTTTTTTTTTTTTTCCCTAAAAAAAAAAAAAGATGAATGTTTTTTCCTGTAATGTTAATAAAAAGCACATATAATATTTAGTTTGACATGCAAATCTTTATTATTCTGATATTGTATCTATTTTACTAACTTTGAAGAAATCCTAGTAGGAATAATATTTAAATGAATCATCTACAAAATTAGATTTCATTTCTAACCTTTCATACACGCTAAAAAGTATTATGTGAAAGAGAGCTTAAAATGAAATGGGCTAAAATATATTGTGATAACCTTCCTACAACCACAATGACCATAAAATCACTCAAATTAATATGATGTCCCACTGTCCCCTCCAAAAAAATTAGTATGGTGAATTCATTTTTCATTCAGTGAAATTGCACTTTTTTTCTACGTGAAAATAGAGTAGCAACAAAAAAAGAAAGAAAAGAAAAGGCATGAAATGATATGACGTGGGACCAACTGCATTTATAAGGATGCAGAGGAATTAATTATCTGTAAAAGTAAGGTGAGGGCACTTTTGGAAATATGCTCTGGAATTAGCATCTCAGCTCTGGCATTAGCGGTACCCGCTTGTTGGTGCTGAGAGATAATCTTTATTTACCAGAAATACGGATACAATGATGGAGAGGATTTCTATACACTGCTTTTCAATCCTGGAAGTACTCTTCATTTTTATGAAGAGTGCAAACATGTTGTCTCTGCTCAAGCTATTATGTCTACTATGCATTGTTAAAATTTTGGAGATGCTGCTTCAATTCTGTTTGTTTTTTTGCTTTGCTGATTATTGGGCTCAGATTGTCAAGTGCTGATAGTACAATTAATTGCTGCTGTCTTTGGAGCTTTGTTGTTGCTGCTGCTGTTTTTAGATCTTTTTTATTTGCTTAAAGCTTTTCAGTTCTAGTTGTGATTGCTTAGATTTAAGTCATGTTTTGTTTGGTTTGGTGTTTCTTGTACACAGGGACGGCCTATGCTCTTTCCCTAGTGCCCGGTTTTTCCTACATTGAGTTTTCCGGACTAGGGTTTTAAGGTGAAAGAGTTTGAAGAATGATGATTTTGTATTACTATACATAGTAATTATTTATACAATGAGAGTATCTCTAGCCTATCAATTACAATAACTACCATATCAATCACAATAATTAGAAAGTGTGAACGAATCAAATAAAATCGTGTAATATCAACAATAGTATCTACAATATCTCTAATACGCCCCCCCTCAAGTTGTGCTGCGGGAACGTAGACACAAATTGTCACGCCAGGAAACGAAGTCAAGACATGGTAGTGACTTGGTCAAAACATCGGCAATCTGGTCCCCAGCCGGAACATGTGAAACGCGGACTACACCTTGGTTAACATGATCACAAATAAAGTTATAATCAATTGAGACATGTTTCATACGCGAGTGAAAAACCGGGTTGAAAGACAGTTGAGTAGCGTCAAGGTTATCACAGTATACAACGGGATGTGATAGGAAGGAAAACCAACATCCCGAAGGAGAAACAATAACCACTTGAGTTGAGCAACTGTACCGGCAACATACTTGTATCCAGCTTCAGTAGAGGAACGGGGCTACTGTTCATTGGAGTTCCAAGAAATGGAATCGCAACCCAAATATAAGACATAAGCTCCGGTAGATGTGCAATCCGGTGTATTTCCGCCCCAGTCGGGATATGAAAATGCATGTGAATTGGGATTCTTCTCCCCTCTCCTCATGCAATTCGTGTTTGTGTAGATGCCACGGATGTTCCTTTCCATTGCCCCAATTCTATAAATATAACTTTATTGTTAGTGACATTATTATTTTAAGGGGAATGAGGGCAAAAGGACAGAAATATTTCATCAATTGAGTAGAAGGACGATCTTTTAAACTTTTGTGATAAAGACAAAACTATTTATTCATCTGTCGAAATTCACTGTGTTCAAATTCATTGTTTAAATTCTTTTTTAAATTCATTTGTTTAAATTCACTAATTTTCAAAATTCATTGTTAAATTCACTAATTTTGGGATTCACTTTCAAAATTCACTGATTTCGGGATTCACTTTCAAAATTCACTGATTTCGGGATTCACTGTTTGTCCTTCTCGCTATAAAAATTATGCAGTTATCCTTCTCCCTATAAAAAATATGTAGCTGTCATGTTACTTAAAAATATTCCAAATTTTGTCCTTATCCCTAATTTTCCATTATTTTAAATAAACACCATCACTAGCTTTCAAAATAATTTTTTAGATGTGCTAAACACCCGTGACTATATGTCGGTAGAACCAGACTAAAATAAAAAAAAAAAAATAATAATAATGCTTGTATTAAATCAGACAAACAAACGTGGGCTTGGTCCATATGAATCGGTGGATCGTGAACTCGAAAACCAACAAAATTAGGTCATTAAAGATGCAGCCTCCCCCCCTTCGTCTCCTCTCTTATATAAACGCACCAACCAAAAGCAGCCGTAGCGGTATGCAAAATCAGTATTTGTTTACTCTTTCATTTGTAAATGTTTCTGTTCTGGAAAATGAATGAATACACCTTTTTTATTTTATTTTTGTTTTTTTTTATAAAAAGTTTGAAAGAATGGCCTCCATTAATCCCAGGTAACCGGAGTTAATAACTGGTGGTTATCTGATTCATAGGAGGCCGATATCAATCAACGCGAGTTTCGCTGATGGCGCCGTTTTCTTTATTTTAATCTCGATAAGGCGCTTAATAGTAGCTTTGCGTACATTCTTTTCTTTTTTTTTTCTCTCTTTTTTACTGTTTAATTATTCTTCAGAGATTTTGATTTGTTTCAATTATTCAGATAAATGTTAATCAACTTATGCTTGTGGTGCTTGAATATTCCGCAGTTTTAAATCTGTTTTCCATGGAAATCTGATTTCAGCCCCTTCCAAATCTTTGTGACGTAAAGATTGTTAAATCCGATATGCCCCCTCCCCTGTAGTGTAAAGTGTAAACAAAACATTATTACCTAAAATGTAAAAAGGAAACAAATAAAAGCAGCTTTGCAATACCCATACCTAAACCTGCGATTTGCATTAAGAGAACTCTAAAACAATACATAAAGTTTATGTTGATATCAAACGAATTAAGAATTACTCCACATAAATGATCATTGGAAATTGGAATGACATATAAATAAAAATAGAATAAATTTTAAAATGAGGGAGTAATAGATTTGTTAATAACGCTCCATAAACATATATTTTTCTTTTTGAAAGGTTAAATTGGCGACGTCTGGAGGTCCCTTTTTTTTTTTGAACCAAAGCGACGTCTGGACCAAAAAAGTTCTGAACCAAAAGCGGTGTAAATAGACTTAAAACGACGCTGAAGTCACAGCAGCCCATGTCGTGTGTATTATACAGCGGAAGGATCCAGGTCCCTGTAAATATTTTGGCCAGTCACAGAGAAAGTTAAATCTTTTTTTTTTCTTTTTAATAAAAAAAATGTCACTATAAACATAAAAAAAAATCAAATTGTGTCATATGAAATAATTAAATATATGGCCAGTCACAGAGAAAGTTTAATCTTTCTTTTTTCTTTTTAATAAAAAAAATGTCACTATAAACATAAAAAAAAATCAAATTGTGTCATATGAAATAATTAAATATATGGATATTTGTTTATAAGGACTAATTTGAGTACTTAATGAGCATTTAGGACACTAAGAAATCTTATTTGTTTATAAGGACACAAAATGAGTAACTAGACAAAATTAACCCTACATTATATACATTATTTGTTGCTGCTGCTTCTTTATTATTTTATTTTTTTGTGTGGAGCGCTTCTTCTTCTAACACATCTTCGGTTTTTTTTCCCTGATCGGAATACTTCGGCTTCCGATCGGAATACTTATTAGGCATGTGAAAGTGATATTAGCAGAGAGGGGAGATGGATCCAGCAAGAACAAAGATTAGAGTTAGGATTATGGGTTCTTGAAGAACCAATTTCTTTCACTTGAAATCGAAGCAAAACAGTTTGATTTTTGGTCACCATCTGAACCGATACTTCACCTTCCTCCTACGTTGATGGAGGGAGTAATCATGGGGAAGCAGAAGTGATGAGGAATGAAATTGGGGGATTTTAGTTATCACTTGGGAAATGTACACCCCTTTTGCTGCAACAATAATCGGTTGAAAACTATTTACAAAATGATGAACAAGAAAGTTGAATTAAGAAATCCCATTTTGATTTTTGGCTGCTTTTTTAAGGAGCTTGGCCTTTGGTCAATTCTGAAAATTTACAGATCGAAGCAAAATGGGATGAAGGAGATGAAAGGACAGACGAATAAATTTGAAGCATTTTGTTTTCTCCCCTGCTCCTATGTCGATTTCCTCCAAAATTGAAGAACATGGTTTGATGTTTTGAGCTCACTAAAGCTTTTCATGTACCTGGTGGAGGAAAAGAAGATGGGATTTCTGTAGGCTGAATTTGATGTAGAAGCATTCATTTGGTAGGCTGTGAAGTGTTGAACTTAATATTTTTTTTAACTATTGAATCCAAAGCTAGATAAATAGGTTCTGTTCCTGTTTGTCATTGTATCAATGCCAGATTTGTAGCATTTGCTCTGTTCCTATTTTTTTTCCATTATTTGCTTGTAGCTGATAGTCTATTAACTTGTTTCTTATCTTAAAGTGATGGTCTTATTGAGAGAAATGGGCATCCAAAATGGTGCAATGGCATGAATTTGATAGTGGTTTTGACTATGATTTGGAATAAAATTGATGCAGTGACATCGAGAATCGATGCAATGACATTGATGTCACTGCATATACAATTTGATACACAAAAATTTGGTAAATTTTGTAAAATAAATATAGTGTCATTCACATTAGGGTGTAATCGAGCCGAGCCGAGCCGAGTCGATACTCTCTAGGGCTCGAGCTTGACTCGGCTAAAAAAATTTGGGCTTGCTCGACCCATAAAAAGGCAAGATCGAACTTGACTCGCTAAGTACTCGATATAGCTCGAATCGGCTCGTAAACTCGATTATTTTCTTAGAATTCATTTAATTTTTAATAAAATATAACAAGATCGAGCTCGTCTCGTCTAATACTCAACTCGAATATATACTATAATATACTTGACTCAAATATATACTCGAATAAAATAGTTGGGTGTCACTGCATAAACCGTTGCAAATGTTGTTGTCACTGCACAACATTCTCATTTGTTAACGGAGTCACATAATAAATGTCTTTACATCGGGGGTAGTCACTGCATCGCGGTGTCTCTACATCGGGGGTGGTCACTGCACCCGGTGTCTCTACATCGGGGGTGGTCACTACATCACGGTGTCTCGCGTTGGGGTGATCATCGCCTCGCGGTGTCTCTGTGATCGGAGGTGGCCACTACATTGAGGTGGTCAATGAATCTGGGGTTGGTCAATGCATCCCGGTGTCACTTCATCGAGGCGTCTCTGCATCGCGACATCTCGGCATCAGGGGTGTCACGTATTGCATCGCGGTGGTCAAAACATCGTCGTGGTCACTGCATTGTGGTGTCTCTACATTGCGATGTCTTTGCATCCAGGTGTCTCTGCATCACGGTTTTCAATGCATTGCGGTGTCACTTCATCGCGGTTGTCAGTGCATCGCGGTGTCACTTCACCGCGGTGTCTCTGCATCGCGGTGTCACTTCATTGCGATGTCTCTGCATCACGGTGTTCAATGAATCGCGGTGATCACTACATCGGGGTGGTCAATGCATCGCGGGGGTCATTGCATCAGGGTGATCACTTCATCACGGTGGTCAATGCATCGCGGTTGTCATTACATCACGGTGGTCACTACATCGCAGTGGCCATTGCATCGCGGTGTCACTTCATCGCGGTTGTCAGTGCATCACGGTGGTCAATGCATCGTGGTATCACTGCATCGTGGTGTCACTTCATCGTGGTTGTCCCTGCATCATGGGTGGCCAATGCATCAAAATATATAGCCATTTGAAGTCAAATTCTAAAAGAAAAAAAATCGATTTTCTAAAATTAAGTAGGAAAAATATCAAATGTTATTGCGGTGTCGCTTCATCAGATGTAACTGCATCACGGTGGTCACTGGATCACGGTGGTCAATGCATCGCGGTGGTGACTGCATCAGGGTGGTCACTGCATCAGGGTGGTCAATGCATCACGATGGTCAATGCATTGCGATGTCACTGCATCGCGGTCACTTCATCGTGGTATCTCTGCATTGGGGGTGGTCACTGCATCGCGGTGTCTTTGCATTGGGGATGGCCAATGTATCGTGGTGGTGAATGCCGATGTCACTGTATAAATTGTTGATGTCATGCGTATATGATTACCGATGTCACTGCCTAAAATGTTGATGTCACTACATAAATTATTGATGTCACCTTATAAAATGTTGATGTCACAGCATATTTGATTGCCGATGTCACTGCATAAATTTTTGATGTCACGCATATATGATTGCCGATGTCACGCATATATGATTGCCAATGTCATTGCATAAATTGTTGATAAAGTTTGGGCTCGATGAAGCCATAAAAAGTCAAGATCGAACTTGACACGCTAAGTAATCGATATAGCTCGACTCGGCTCGTAAGGTCGATTATTTTCTTAGAATTCATTTAATTTTTAATAAAATATAACAAGATCGATCTCGACTCGTTAATAGTGGTTAATGATCGCGGTTGTTAGTGCATCGCGGTGTCACTTAAACGCGGTGTCTCTGCATCGGGGGTGGTCACTGCTTCCGGTGTCTCTGATCGGGGTGGTCTGCAGTCTGGTGTCTGCATCGCGGTGTCTCGTCGGGGTGGTCTGCATCGCGGTGTCTCGTGATCGGAGGTGGCCGGCTGCGTTGGGGTGGTCAATGGATCTGAGTGGTCAATATATCGCGGTGTCACTTCATCGAGGCTTCTGCGCATCACGGCGCTCTACATCGGGGTGTCATCTGCATCACGGTGGTCGCTGCATCACGGTGGTCATCTGATCGCGTGTCGCGATCGCTGAGTTCTCTACATCGCGGTGCCACTTCAATGAGGTCTCTCGCGATCGCAGTTGTCGCTTCATCACTCGTGTCTCTCTGATCTCGGTGTCGCTTCATCGCCGTGTCTCGTGCATCTCGGTGTCGCGCTTATCACGATGTCTCAGATCTCGGTGTTCAATGAAAACGCGGTGGTCAACTGATCGCGAATTCGCGATGGCCGCCGCGATCGCGGTGGTCAATTCATCACGGTGGTCGCTGCGTGATCGCGATGTCTCGTGATCGCGATGTCTCTCGCGTCGTGGTGTCTGCATCGCGATGTCTATGCATCACGGTTGTCAGTGCATCGGGCGTCGCGGTGGTCAATGCATCGGGGTGGTCAATTCACCGAGGTGGCCAATGCATCGGGGTGGTCAATGCATCGCGGTGGTCATTGGATCTGGGGTGGTCAATGCATCGCGGTGTCACTTTATCGGCGTCTCTGATCGGGGTGTCACTGCGATCGCGGTAGTCAATCTTCGCGGTGTACTTCATCGTCGAGTGTCTCTGCGTCGTGTTGTCTCTGCGACGGGGGTGGTCACTCCATCATCGCTGTCTCTGCATCGTGGTGTCTATTCATCACGGTATCTCTGCATCGCGGTGGTCAATGAAAAAAATACTATCAACATCTAGAGGAAAAAAAAAAAAAAAAAAAAAAACAACTTGCAACGTCCTGAAGAAAAAAAAAAAAAAAAAAATAAAAATAAACAAAACAAAACAAAACAAAACAAAACAAACAATCAACATCCAGAAAAAAAAAAAAAATAAAAGGAAAATAAAAGAAGCACACAAACAACATCAACAGCTTTATTTCAATCAAATAATAATAATAACAACATTCAGCGCCCAGCGCTTCATCCCTTCTTTCTTTTTTTTTTTTTTTTTTTTCTTCATTAAGGGTATTTGAGTCTATCTATCTAATTTGTGTCCTTATAAACAAATAAGATTCCTTAGTGTCCTATTTGCCTAATTAAGTCTATTTTGTGTCCTTTTGGACCATTGCCCCTTAAATATAACCAAAACTCTTTATTAAGCATAATTTTCCAAAACTAACTCATCAGATGGCATCACACGACTACTGCAAACAGCAAATTATGATATGATTTGCTTTTCAAAATTACTTGCAAGTTTTATACACATATATTATCCTAAGTAAAAATAAAAAATAAAAAAAACAGTTTGAAAAACAAACCATTACTTCTCCCAATCACATCTGTCCAATGATTCTGAGTTTCGTTGTTTTTTTCTATACAGAAAGAAGAACACATGACATAAGTTTATGAGGGTATTATAATTGTTACTTAAGCTTCCTTGATAGAGCCACAAAACGATGTCTTCGCCTCCGGCGAAGGCAAGCACAACAATCTCGAAGATATCGAGGGCTCGTCTTTCTCCTTCCGGCTCGGTGATATTGACGAGAAGCAGTCGAAAAAGCTTCCTCCTCTCTTCTTCTCGTTTTCCGAGTCCTCTGAATCATCATCTTCCTCGTCGTCATTTCCCACTGTTGTTGCTTTCAGTCCCTCTGGAAGCATGAAGTCACAAATCGAACCTGTGTGTTCAATGTAAGTAACACAGCAAGAAAAATAAATTCGATGTAAAGATCATTGGAAAACACTATGATGCAAGGACTCCCTATTAAAACCGACCGTTGATGACTGCCACGCGTAGGAAAAGACATAATTGTTTTGTTTGTTTGTATACGTGGCAGTCATCTGACGATCCATTTTAATAGGGAGTCCCTACAGCAGAATCACCCCCCAAAAGTAAGTAGTATACCTATTCTTGCAAGACGATTGACCCATCCAGGGATGTTGTTTCCTGTCAAGCTGTAGCATATATCCTCACAGAAGTGATTGCAGTTCTTCGTAATCAAGTTGTAAGTGTCACCACCGTAATACAAAGACCGTGTCTCTATGAATTCTCTAACTTGATCGCGATCCATATACGTTGTTCCTATGTATATAGACCTCCTAAACTTGAATCCAGGACACTGACGAGGCTCGACCTCAAAGACTCCGCTCGTGGAATTCTCATGTGCACCAAACGCGTATTCAACACCATGTACTGAAAAAATGCATATAATTAGCCAATGCATTATCCATTCATCATATAAACATTGATAATTCAGACACTATTCATGTACCTAAGTACACATGAAAAACTCATTCCCGAGATCTGGACAAAAAGTATGAACAGCCTCTATAAGAACAAACTTTCGCTAATGTACTAAATAAGGAAGAAACTACATTACATAATGGAACATGATAACTATTACATAGGAAAACCTTCCACTCCTGTATGAAAGACACCAATCCCAGCCCAGTAGATATAACCATTGTAGGGAGTCAAATCATATACATTGAGATAAACAGGTGAACTGCTGGGACTGTTGCATGTTGATTCCACTTCAGGGAATATACAGAAACGGCTTACTGATTTTCCTCGTGCGTAGACAGGCATTATTGGGCAGCAACCACCGTTTGATTTCGATTTCATGTTTAACAGGTGAACTAGGAGTATAAGTATCTCAAAAAGAAGCGACAACCTGAAATTTGAAATTCAAATGTTATTAGCACAATTCATTTCCCACTGTATGGTTGTTTCTATTACTAGAGCAATATCAAGATTAGTTCCTTCGATACATAAAGTGTGCATAAAGGAGACTTAACCCCTGTAGTCTCTTCAACCAACTGATGGATCGATGTACCTCATCAAAGGCGTTTGTTCTTGTATGAAAAAAAAACAAATGACAAAACATATCAGATAAAGGAGCTACTGAAACTGGTATCACAGCTTGACAATACTATCACAGCTTGCTAGTTTCATATAACAAGTCATGCAATTGAAAACGACAAACAATACAAGACTCAACATTGTAAAATTTCAGATGCCCTCTGCTTAAATGGACCACATAAAATCTTTCCTAAAGATAGCTGACCCCATGGATGAGGATGCAGACTAAATCGTTATCAGAAGCACTCGGGATTGGAAGAAAAATATGTTCCCATGTTTATTGTTCTCAGCAGCTCATGCCCCTTTTATGCCAGAGGAAGTACTAACTTGACTACGAAATGCTCATTCAGATACATGTTTCACCATACCATGTTTGGAGTCATTTGGATTCTAAGATGATCCCGGAAACCAATAGCTGTAAAATAATCCGAAAAAAGACCCGCTCAATTACTAAATCAAAGCCTTTTATAGGGCAGAAATTGTTCCTAGTATTCCATGATTCAGAAGTTATGGCATCCACTACTCTATCTCTCGACCTCAATGCATAACGGCTTACAGGAGAAAGGTTGTACACTAAAGACAGATACCTAGAAAACGAAGAAGTTGTTGAGTGATGAGGCAGGACTTCATGCGAGAGCATAAAACTTGGAATCAGACACCATTTCATCCCAATACATGCCCCAGGACTTCGCGTGAGAGCATAAAACTTGGAATCAGACACCATTTCATCCCAACACACGCTCCGGTGATTCCGCATCTACATTCAACTGCTCTGTTTTATTTTTTTTGAAAGGGAATTCAACTGCCTCTCTTCAACCATGTATAAAACAGGCAGAGTAAAATGATGCAACAACGTTAGCCCTCCGTTTGGTTTTGTTTGGTTTCAGACTGGACTGGATCCATTTGGATCCAAATTAATATTTTATTCACCCACTATCTTATTTACTATTATTTTATTTATTTTATTATTTTATTAATATTTCTCTCACCAATCATTTCACCATCAACAAATAAAATAATATTAATCAATTCATTTTATTCACCACCTACACTATTCAACCATTACTTTATCAATATAATATTTCATTAAAATTTCTCTCACCAATCATTTCTTTATCAACACAAATTTTAATACAACATTTCAACTTTATAATCATTACTTTACATTATTTTATTTTATTTTCTCACTCAATCCAATCCCAATCCAACCCGAAACCAAACAGGACGAGGGTTTCCACGGACAGAATCTAATAATCCCAAAAATAAAACAGAACACAATATGACAATATACCCTTTATCACGTTGCTGTAAGCTGGAATCATCAAACCATAAATGAACATCGATGAATACATCCATGTAAATATAATATAAATCGATAAACCATGCAATTTATTCACAAAATAAAACAACAAAAACTGCAAAAAGATAAAATCAGGAAGAAGAAAAAAAAAAAAAAAAAGGAGAATAAAGTAATCAATCAAAGGAAAAACAGAGAGATGAAGAATCCACATACCGTGATTTGAAAAAAAATGAAGAAATTGCGGGAAAACTGAATAGTGCTCCTTCTTTTTAGAAAGAGCACAAGGAAATGGACGTCCGAGAAAGCAAATAGACATAGTGAAGAGATGGGCGTTGAGGTATAATAGACAAAGAGAGGGCCTTTTGTCCTTTATTGGCAACTGCATATTGCACGCACAATGCTCGCACAAAAAAACTGAAGATAGAATCTGAGACCCAGGCGGAGCTCTTTTTATTTACGGGTCGTAAAGGCACCCTATTTTTACTTCCAGCATCTATTATTTGATTATTCTTTCGGATGAAAAAAATATTGGTGTCCCTTGTTGTAAGAAACATCAGTGAAAAATTGTGGGACGCGTTTAAGTTATGCTGTTTTATAAGAGATTTTTGCGGTCTGAAGCGGTTGCAGGAAGGTTATCTACAAAGTGGCATACATTAATTCTCTCATTTTTACTCTCTTTCACATAATACACTTTTATCGTGTGTAAGAGGTTAGAAATGAGTGGTTGTAATGTATGACACTTGGTATAACCTTCCTACAACGGTTGTATTTTAATATTTCACTTTTATAAGGGGAACGTCGGTGACACTGGTGCTTCAACAAGGAACATTAGTGTCACCGACGTTCCTTTTATTAAAAATCACCGGGTTGCGAAGTAATTTTTTGTGGTGCCGGAAATAATGTGGTGTCAAAAGTAAAAATGGTGGTGCCTTTGGAAGCCCCCTTTATGTATTTATATATAGTATTTTATAAAAAAAAAACCTTATGTCTTCTGAAAATATATGAAATAAAATGAAAATCGAGTCTCAGGACATAACCTAATTGGTAAGTAGTTTGAGTGCTTAAGACAACCTGTATCTTAAGCTGGATGATGGAGGTTCAAACTCCGTAAATATGACTTATTTTGGTTCTTTTGTATAAAAAAGCAAACCCATGATTCTGAGTCACTGGTAACCTGATTAAAATCTCTACTCATCTCATAGGACACGAGGAGTGGAACATCTCCACTCATCCCGTAATATAGCGGGAGTGGAGAACCTTAATGTTGGGGTTCAACATTTAATAAAATGAAAATTGACCAAACTGGTCCAAACACATGAGTGTGAGGTAAGAATGAGGTAGGGTTGGGTTGTTGTTGGGGTGAGAAGGGATGGACTGGGTCATTGGGTGGCGTGTGGTATGGTAGGTGGCAAGCGAGGTAAGGGAGGTGAGGTGAGGTGAGGTAAGTTAGGTATGGTAAAAAAAAAGGAAATTCTTATCTGGGGAGTCTTCGTGTGCACCGCTCGTTGGATACGTGACATGTGCGCAAGAAAACAAATACTTATTTGTCTTCTTACGCACATGTCGCACATCTAACGGAACGGTGCACGCGATGAGAGTGCGTGTAAGAATTTCCCGTAAAAAAAGGTGGGGAAAATGTTGAAATATTGTCCTAAACCCATTCGGGTTGGACCGGATCCGTCCGGGTCGGATCATTTCTACTATTTCTTTATGTTTGTACATATAATAAATGGCTTTCTGTTATTATATATTTGTTCGTTTAACGGACCAATTACGATATTGTTATATGATAATGTCCCTAGTGTCAAACTGTGAAAGAGAAATCATAATCCGATTATGGTTGATGAGATCTCGACTCACATTGAAAGGTTTGATATTTAAATGTCTCTAGTCGTATGTACTATTAAATAGGACATTAATAGTACGATCAGACTAACACGTATTATATGTCTTCTGTCTTATTTAAGATAGGGATATATCTCGTCTATCAAAATGTTGTGACACTTGGACTGTACGTGGACGTGTATTAGAGAATGCGTACTCCACTTAATTTATTAAGTGTCGCACTATGTGGCAGTTGTGTAATTATCCTGAGACCGGAGTCTTCATGACATCACGGTGTGGATTGTCATACGTTAAAACTATTGAGGTTTCCCCTAACCATGGGGCGATCATGCGGTAGTGATTGGATGTGATACTGAAGCATGCGTAGGATTCATGTTGCTCGTCCGGAAATCGCGTATCCTATGATTAGGAGTAAATATTCGAAATGGCCTTCTTATAAGGGATGTCTTAATCTTGTGAATCTTTACAAAGTGAAAGTAAATGAGTTACTTCGAGAGAGCATAATATCCATATTATAAGATACGGTCATTGATGTATTGACACTCGATGTACGGCCGTATGGATTTTGTAACAGCGATAGGATTATATTTACACGGTAACCATTTCAATGAAAAGTAGTAGTCATTGCATTTGAATCTTCCGATAATTGGGGGTCATAGTGTGTTGCTAGACGTTATTCCGTGATCGTTAGGTATGAAGGGCATTTTCGTAATTGCACTTTGTGTCTACGGTCAACATATTCGGAAGCCTATTGGGTCACGCACATAAGAACATCTAGCCGGAATTAAATGCGGTTATAGTGATAACCAAATAAGGAAATTTAATCTCGACTATAAAGTGTTTTAGTGGTAAATTAATATTGTGGTATTTATTATGAATAAATATAATACAAGACATTAATTATGTTGCTTAGTTAAATATACATAATGGATGTATATGTCGAAATTATTATGTGTATGTTGGTCCCTTGCAAAGGCTAACACAAGTTTAGAGGGGGGGGGGGGTGAATAAACTTGTCACCAAAAACTTTTCCGGAACTGGAATTACCCCGGGAATTGAGTTTCGGAGATGCTCGATTCGCTTTTGTTCTGTCCCCTTAACATGCGGAGTTCACTAACTCAATCGAGTATAAGTCAATACTGACTTATTCTTAGTCTAGTTAACTGGCAGCGGATAAAATTAGCCTTTAGATAACAAATAGTTTGTTGACTTGGTTTTACCGTGAGAACTTAGAAAATTAAGATTGTAATGAAGTAAATAAATGCGTAAAATAAATAAACAAGAATTATAGAGGTTCCAGGTGGTGTAATCCTGTACGTCCTCTCTTCCCCTGTGATGCGGAGGAAAATTCCACTAGAACTTCTTTGAGATGGCCCGGTTACAAAAAGTTCTAAACTGGTAGTCCTTGACTAATCCCTAGCTTCACTATCTAAACACTTGTAGAACAGGTAGGATTGCTGCTCTTCAACTGTTTGAACACTGGTCCTTGAAGGGTAAAATTGCCTCTTCACCAGCTCATCACAAACACAGTCTTCCTGACTGCACTCAACTGTCCTTCACACCTTCTTGGTGTTTCACAGTCTAGACCTTTGATGAAATCAAAGTTGAGACTTGAATCAATGACTATGATTCAATTGTGATTAGAGTTTTTCTTCTGGATAATTAAATTTTGCACGGCTCTAAATTTCTCCAAGTGATTGATTCTTGATTTTGCTTGAATGTGCTTGGATACTTGAAGAAATTTTCTTGATCTTGCAATTAAGTACTTAGCATGAATTCTTTCGAAATTGGATTTCCCCCTTAATTAGATCTTTCTTGACTAGATAGATTCTTTTTAATTCCTCTTGCCTCTGCTCTTGTCGTTGTAGAGGTAGTCTATTTATAGGGGTTTATTTAACGTTCATCCTGCTTGATTTTTGTAACGGCTATATTTCTGACCGTTCTGCTGTGTCAGAATTTCATCCAATAAAATCGCTTCCTTTATAACGTTATTTGTATTTATCGACTTGTTGGATGACTGACATATAAAACTGAGGATCCTTATCAGTTTTATACTGAGATTGTTACTTGTCAGTTTCTTGACTGACTTAGAGCATTAACTGAGATTTTACTCTTCTTCAAATATTAGTACTCTAGTTTTTCATCTGATTATAATTAACTTAATCAGAGTACACCATGACTTATTATCTTCTAAGAATTCATTGTCCTTATAATTCTTAGGTCTTCATACAAGATCCATAAAGTCAGTTCAGGTCACCACAATCTTGCCTGAAGTCTAACTTTACAGTCTCGACGTAATCTTCATAACTGAGTTTGAACCTCGGTTCTTGATCTTCAGAATCGCCGAGTCTGTGACCTCGAGTTCTTGATCTTCCAGATAAGCCAACTGAGTCTGTGTCCCTCAGCGAACTTATCTTCTTCAATTTTCATGTTGGAAGCTATGGCCCAGTAGAAATGGCCTTGCCATGTCTTAGGTTCGCGCACTTCAATGAGGCCGCTAATCCACTAAGCCGACAACTCGACCTTGACTTAGCAGAGGAAAAGAGAATAAACTCGTACTGTCGTCTGTTCAATTGCAAACAGGAGGCAAAGCGACACCATGACAAGCGTATCCGCAACCACCACTTCACGGTGGGAGATTACGTTTTGCACAAAAGACAAGCCACGGGTCACGAGGCCAAAAAAGGCAAGTTATCTGAAAACTAGGAAGGACGGCTTCAGGTCGCAAGGATAATCAAAAAGGGAACTTATGTCTTGAAAGACAATCAAGGTCGCGAGTACAATAGGCCTTGGCATGCTGACAACTTAAAAAGATATTACATGTTAGCCCAAACTATTTATTCAGAAAAGTAGAAGGCTAGTTTCGACAAATACAATTCAGCTACAATAGAGGCTCATCGCTGTTTTTGGCAAGCCCACGGACATAGATCCCGCAAGCTTAACCTAAAACAGTAGGCCGCAATATCAAATTTTCAAACATTATTCCAAATAGTGGGCAAACATCAACGAGGCCGCCTACCGCTCTACTATAAGATACTTCAGGCGAATCCACAGCGATCCAGTGAATGAGCCGGAACCCTGGCTACCTCAGTACATAATCTAGAGATCAGCGAGCCGAAAGGAATACGGCGAGTGCGATCCATATTGCGGTGGCAAACTTAATAGCCTCGCGGTGAATCAGGATTCCCCAATCAATATCCACCTGAAGGTCGCGAAGGGCATGAAGAAGGGCTTCAGCCTACGTGACGACCTCGGAATCCCCAGAGGGAAGAGCTCGCGAATTGATAAACCTCCTCCATTCTCGGTTGTTATGGGACAGATCGGATGCGGGGCCTAACGTGCGAGAACTCGGACGGTTGGGAAAGAGCTCACGCACTGCACGTCGCAGGCGAACAAGCCTACTTTCCTCGTCTCCAAGGTTCCATACGACCTCATAATGAACATAGGGATTGATGACAGGAATGCGAAGAACAGCGTTGATAGTCTCCGGAGAAAAGTTAACTGACACGCCCGGGAGGGCAACGCAACTAACAGCTTCCTCGGACAAAGTCTACGACAAAACGGAGTAAACTTACCTCACCATGGTGAGGTTGAAAGGCATCATAGGCGGAGAGACAATATCCGACCACCCAGAGAGCCGAATCCGGAGCAGAGAGCCAACACCTTCAACCTTGTCTTCGTTCAAACCTCTCTCATTCACAAACTTGACCACATCGAAGTAACACCAGAAATGATCTTTGGCAATGAGAGAGGCAGTAAGGAAGAAAGGAGAAACATCACGCACAGAACCAGCCTTGTACACACGTACTAAACTACCCTCTCCAGATCGAGAAGACATGATCAAAAAATAAATATTTGGAGAGAAAATGGAGAACAAGGGAGCCACCCCCTCCCCCTCTTATAGAGGCTCTAGGCGGGATTAGCGGACAACACCCATGCGGTTTCTCAAAATTTTGAAATTCAAAAACGTGGTCAAACGTCTGACAGTTGAGCAACCCGAGATTCAGGGCTACTTAGACGGCGCAATTACCGAACGGGTCAAAAGCCCGTCAAGGAGCTGTCCAATCAGGTCAG
This sequence comes from Gentiana macrophylla, assembly GCA_026214975.1. Taxonomy (NCBI): domain Eukaryota; kingdom Viridiplantae; phylum Streptophyta; class Magnoliopsida; order Gentianales; family Gentianaceae; genus Gentiana; species Gentiana macrophylla. Next base: position 31,492,277 of record CM047807.1, read on the forward strand.
AACTTCAGCTTTTTAGAGGCACGCCCGCTGCTCACCTCGGGACGACAAATTTTTGTTTTAGTCAATGTTCGCACTCGACTTGCTAAAAAACTGGGGGGCTGGATCTTTATATAGACATAGGGTATTTGATCATGCGGTCCGGATGTGATCCATCCAACGGTCCAGATTTGGGCGGTTACCTTGGGGATTTTGAATTTCAAAATCGCCATCATTACGGCGGGTCAATCAATGCCCACGTAATAACGCACGTCAACCAATGACTGCACCATTACTAGGGTAGTTACCGAGACGCCATCAGTGCCCACTTTGCTACAGTTACCTATAACCGAAGGGACCACGATCTGACGGTTCAACAGCTCCACTACCCATGTTGGACACCCTGCGTCACCAAGCACAAGCTCGCCTTGTTCAAGCTCGCCACCATCATGTCTCCTCCAGCAAAAGTCTGTCCGCTTAATAGCGTGGAACGAACATGCTATAAGCCAATCACTTCGAGGCAAGACGCACGAATAGCGCGGCCCTTAGTGAACAAGTCGCTTTAGAAGACAAGAAAATCACTTCGAGGCAAGACGCATGAATAGCGCGGCCCTTAGCCCTTGGTGAACAAGTCGCTTCAGACGACAAGAAAATCACTTCGAGGCAAGACGCACGAATAGCGCGGCCCTTAGTGAACAAGTCGCTTCAGACGACAGGGTCGGAAAGACCCTAACCACTTTGAGGTCGTCCGCTTAATAGCGCGATTCCAAGTAAGTGATCGCATAAGTCAACCGAGGTAGGAAAGACTCCAGCAAGCTAGGTGATCTTTGTACACTCTTTACTCTATGCTTGGCACTCCATGAAAATGCCTAAGACATAAAGTAGGGGCCATTGATACGTCTAAGTATGTCGCCGCCTATGAGTCCTCGGAAACAACCTATCTGGCCACCAGGATAGAACAGGACCATGGCCATAGAGTCGGCAGTGACCATCTGATTAGGTTCGCGGAAGGGCGACCCCGCCAAGAGCGTTCACACCTACCAAGGTCACTAGTCGCTCAGGGAGCCGACTTGCAAGCTAAGCCAGAAACCAATGAGAGATCACACGAGCCATGGAAGGGAGCAAGGAAAGGGAGTCGAGACAGGACAAATAAGCAAGCTCACAGATCGCGAGCCGGGCGACCACATAACAATGTCTCCGGTTTGTATTGTCCGCGTAACATCACTGTACTTTACACTTACCTGTCCCTATCCCGCGACCCTAGCTCCTATCCTGGCGTATAAAAGGAGGGATTGTGTGACTTCATAGATATATGCAAAAAATAGACAAAGAGAACAAAACTCTTGTCAAATTCACTCTCTCTCAAACATTCATTCGCACCACCACCTCGCCGCCGTGCACCACCGGCCGCCATCACCAAAAATCTACCAAAATATCCAGATATCCATCTTCACTACCACCGCTAGACCACCGTGATAATATTCAGCATTATCACTGGGGAAATTGGTGTGGAAAATTCTGACAAATGATCAAGCTCTTTGGGTCAAGGCCCTTGTCATGAAATATGGTAATCCATTTGCAGCACCTAATGCTTCTGACTCCTACTCCTGGAAAGGCATTTGTCTGGCTGCAGCCGCCTTAAGGGAAGGATTTACTACTAGCAATGAAGGTATTTTTTGGGAGGGGCAGACAGAAAGTAAATATATTGTTGCTCATGCCTATCAGTTTCTGAATAGTGAGATTGCTGAACAAAGAGATCAAATTTGGGAGGAAATCTGGAAACTTAAAGGCCCTTACAGGCTCAACTTCATGCTATGGCAAACTTATCACAATTCTTTGCCCACATTTAGTCTACTTTGGAGCATGCATGTCTGTAATTCTGCTAACTGCATCTTTTGTAATTGCTCAGAGGAATCACCCCTTCATGCTCTTCGTGATTGCGTTTGGGCCCAGCCTATCTGGAGGAACCTACTACCAGCTTCAGACAATGATGCATTTTTTGCTCGATCCACCATCCAGGTATGGTTCAATGCCAATCTTACGAGAACTCATCACACCAAAGACTGGCCATACTATTTTCGTGAGACAGTGAACAACTTATGGTTTTGGAGGAATAAACTGGTTCACAATGAAGGCGAAGATAGGCCACATGTTCATGTCTTTACTTCTAATTTGTAAATAGAGCCAGAAACTTGAAAATTGCTTGGGGTTTGTAGTTTTTCTCGGAGCCGGTATTGGGACATGTTTTTTTTAATAATGTTTTTGGAGATCCTTTTGCCCCATCTTGTATTTTTTTTTTCATTTGAAGTAATAAAAGAAGATTGTTTTCTAAAAATAAAAAAATACACATGATTTATTGGTCTTCCAAGCCCCAGGCTACTCGGATGTTCCTTGTCCTTTCTACCATTTATGCGATGAAGATGTGCGGCGGAGGTCGGGGCCCTCCTTCTCCAAAGTTACGATTGTCGCGCCACTACCAAATACCTGTATGCAAGCTCTCTCCACATGTATCTCCATTTCAACGACCCCATGCGATTTTGAGTCATCTTAAAGGAAAAAGCAATCCGGTCTTAACGATAAATGATTTAGTCCTTATGTATCCATACTCGTATGTCTTAACGAGTCATTATTTATACGATCAGAGTATCACGTATCAGATATCTAGTGAAAATAATATTGAAACTTATTCGTTAAAGCGTATGTCGTCACTTACACGTATACATGGACGTGTATTGGAAGATACGCATGTTAGATGACCAGTTTTTTCATATAAGTGTATTGATTATGTGACAATTGTATAATTATTTTTTAGACTAAATATCGTCATAATACAGATTGTCACGTTTTCATATGAGTAGTGATACATCCACTACTAATCTTACCACAATATCTTACACAACACAATTAATATCATTCATTTTATTGGGAATCATCACAATAAATAATTCACGACTTTAATCTATGAGGATAATTCACGACTTTAATTCACGACTTTAATATGTGCACTACACATTTGTGTAGTGCGTGCACATACCATTTCCTTTTCATATTGCCTACCTTTGTAATTGAGAGCACTTTTATAAATGGTTTACACAAATTCTGGCGCCATAAACTCTTCCCTCTTAGGCCTAAGCAGCTCTGCCTTCTCCTTCACCCACCGCGGCGCCGTTCTCTGAACAGATTTCACGGAATTCGAGCATCTTTCGGTATGTGTTTCTTCCACTATCTTGATCTATTTATGGTCTTGAAAGTTTAAATTCGGAACAAATTAATCTCTGTTGTGTTTATTTGGATGAACCGGTGCCAATCGATTTTTAGAACACTCAAATTCGTCATGTAAATCCGCTTATCGTTTCTTCTGTCATGAAAGCCGATAGATGTAGTTAAGAATCGTACATATGTGATGTGACAATTGTTGAATATTGTGTGGATTTTATACACATTTTTGTAATCAGAGGATTTTTCAGTTGTAGATTTACTTGGAAATCTAGTTAATGCCGTATTTTTTCACTATGTAAAAGCAGATTTGGTATGGAAGATACGGATGCAATTACGACTCCGTCTGGTAGTTCAGTTCCAAGAACTGTCAAAATATCCGAACCGACTACTTCGCTCAAGGTCTACTAGTCTCTCTCTTTTTGTTTCATGAAAGAATGTTTAAAATTTGTAGTTATCACTGTAGTATGTGAAGTCACGTTTTTCCTTTGTTCTATTGGTAATTAATGAGATCCTAGATTTGCCTAACTTCTTATTAACGGATGCCCCGGTGGAATCTTCGAATTTGCTCTGGTGCCCGATATTTTTTCGTATCCGCCACTGCTCTGGATAAATACTGACTTTGAAATTCGAATCTCGTGATTATTTAACGTTGTTGGATGTATAACATTAAGGCCTTAATAACTCATTGATGTTGCACTCTCAACTATGACAAGTATAATGTTATTGAAATCTCGGTATTATCATTGCTATCATGCATATAAGTAAGTGTATGTGCATTTATTAGGGTTATCTATGGCTAAATACATCTTTTCGTAATAGTTAAGGGCAAAAAAGTGAAGTACTCTTGCAGTAAAAGTCATTATAGTGTATTAAGAATCAAAATGTGGTTGACAGAGAATTGAAGCTGTACAAAGAATGTCAGTCAACGAGAAACGGCAGGGGTTGGAAGCAAGCAGAAAAAGTTCCCACAAAATAACGGATTTGGATTTCTCATCAGGACATGGTAAGATTGCTATGTATCACTAAGTTTCATGTTTTTGACATCAGACTAATTCCAATGCTTTATTGCCCCCACCCTCCCCCAAGCCCCCCTACTCTCTGCAATGCCATGGTTCACCAAGGGCATTAAGGTTGTTAAAATGTTTCTATTTTTATCTTATCCTATAAAAAATACTAATATTATGCAGATACTGAGTCATTTAAAGCTTCCTATAATCACGAGGCGCTTGAATTATATGAGCGATGAATGCAATATATTACGTCATGACTAACCTTATCTTATTGAATTTTAGTTATCAGCTCTCTATAAATGCTTCAATCATTCAATGGAAATTTTCTGTTAACTGGTGCTTGTTGTGTCACTAACGTATTCTCGCAGCAGATGTGATTGACATCGATTATGTCATAAACTATGGTTCATCTTGTTAGGGTGATGTTTATCCCTTAATCTTCACCAAATTTCTGCCATGATTGACCTACGGTAGCATTTCTTATTGTGATTTTTTTGTTATTCGGACAGAGCACACTATAAATCAAGATGGCACGCATTGTTGCAGTGAGAATCATCGTGATGTGGACTTTCATGACGGAAACAGACACGAAGAAGCATCCAAATCATTGCTGCTTTCGTCTCACAAGCCTGTTACTACCGACCTGAATGGTTTACTAGGAAATCAACTTGTCACGGTGAATCAGGTAATGTAGTTATGCTATGAATAGCTGAGCATCTGGTTGTTTTACGTGTTCGACTATTGAAAGATTAAGGGTAAAAGCCTTTTTCTAGGATTCAGCTATTGACGTAAAGTAAGAACTTAGAACAAATTGCTGCTCCCTTAAAAGTGACAAAAGTACTTCTTTGATGTTAATATCACTGTATGTTCAATACAAGGATACTAAAAAAAACAATTTGATAAATTATTCAAAGCCTGCTTTGCTCTTTCATTTTTTCCTTGCTCTTCCGGTATTTCCATTTTAGTTGTTCACCAGGTCATGCATCAACATTTTGGAACTCAAGCACAATCATTAAACATTGTGATACATGACAATTTTAGCCTATTCTTCGAGCAAAATTAGTAAAGTATTTAGTCAAATCGTACATCCTGTCTAAAAAAATCCCATGATCATGGGAATCAAATCATATCTCCTGATATTATGAATCCAATTAGCTGACTTTGTAACTGTTTAATTTTCCCAATTACTAGAACAAAGAGTATAATAACAAAAAGTACCTTAGATGGGGCAAGTCATTACGTTGGTTGCTCCTGAATTTATTGCCCAAAAAATTTGTTTTTTTTTCCCCTGAGACATAGTAGCACTAGAGGAAGGATATATACCTGTAAAAGCCTAAAAACATGTCCCTGGTGAGAGGGTTTAGCAGCGATCTTCATAAAATTACCCTAATTTCTATTTTCTTGTTAAATTCAGAGGATTTACCTCTTTCCATCACTTGATCCAGTGCTTGCCAAATTCGCTTTGACATCTATCATTAGCACTTCAGCCTGGTATTCCAGCAATTCTCTGTTGTAAAATGATGCTCATTGCAAGTTAGTGCAAAATAAGAACTCAGTTGAACTTGAAAGCGGTTTTCTTTAGTGTCAGGGGGTTTGTGCTTCATGTTTTATATGCTGTGTTTTCCTATGCACTCATTGAAACTTTTCTTTTGAGCAACTTCGTTATATATTGAGAATCGGGGTCTTATATAGTTTTTAAAGCTAATAATAACTGGTTAATTTCTGATAAGCTCAACAATTCCACAGTGACATGAAAAAAAGTACTAAACTGGGGTTGTTACTGTATTTCTGCATCCACGTCTGCTGCTTGTCTGTTTAGGCATCACGTATATTTAATGTGACTAGTAAAATGCACGTGCATCCGCACGTAAACTTTTCAAAACAATATTAGTTAATACAAAAATTATCAAGTATTTATTCCTCGTAAAATTTAAATATGCTATTATCAATAATTATCAATTTTTTTATTCATGTAAGAATTCATTGCTGTTGATCTAAGTCCACTGGAACAAAGTGGCTGAGTGTAAAACAGAAACAGTAGCTATAGGACTTAAATGCAATTGTGTGTTTTTTTTTATTTTAACGGGGCAATGTGACTAGCTAGGGATTGGAATTAAACACTGTACTAATGCGGTAGAATGTATCATGGGCAGGATGGACAAAAAGGTGACGGGAAAAGAAGGAAAATCCGTAGAAAAAAGTCTACCAAGACATCAACAGTTTGTGAGCAGGTCTTGTGAACCTTCTACTCCTTATTTGTTTGTTTTGAATATTCTTTTCTTTTCTTGGTTAATAACTCGACTCGTGCTGCCAAGTTGTGAATATGAGGAAGGGTGCCTTATAATATCATAATTTTGCATTTAAAAAAAAGAAGAAGAAAAGAAGCCTGTCTCTGGGTCACCCCATCTGCTTTTTTTGAGATAGTAGGGCTTCATAAGATGATAGGGTGTAATGTTGTTTCAGGAAAACAATGATGAGCTGGAGGCTAAGATAAAAGACTTGAAGAAGGATAATGCCATGAATTGTAGCAAACTAAGATATTTTTCAGACGCATGTTTACAACTTAAACAAGAGAATGATCTTCTAATGGTAAACCCATCTTTCTCTTGCGATTCTCTCTCGTTGTTTCTCTTGTCGTGCACCTAATAAAGACTATAACTTGATTTGTCATGAATCAGGATGAACTAAAGCAATGGTGCACACCCGAAATGATGCTCGCTCTTGAAAGTAGTAATATTTTGTCTGAATCTACAATCTGACGACGACGACGACTATAGCAATCTCACTTACTCAGGAACTAATTTGACTTTTTGTTCATCTTTGCTTCTCTACTTTCTACAGTACAAATGATACCAATGCCCCAAACCAAAGATGCTGACCATATTTTGTGCCCCTCAATTTTGTTAAAAAAATAATTCCATCTTCTAGAAGAGCTTACATTTGTTTCCAATGATTGTTCGGTTTGGTGTTTGCTTTTATAAGATTTTTAAAAATCAAACCAAACATTTTGATTTGAAAGAAATGAAATTAAAAAAAAAACATTTTTAATAAATAATTTGGCTCTCAGTCTTACATTTTTTTTTTTTTTTTTTTGCTTGTTAGTTAGTTTAAACAACAAAAACTAATAATACGCCATAAATATTCAAATCAAAGGTGGCAACTTAAAATATGAACATATTACTTTGTAGAGCAACATTTAACATTAAATTTGCAATACAAATCAAATGTAAACCACATCAAATATAAATCTTAGTTTAATATGATTTGATTCTTCAAGTAAGCCTTCTATATGTATATTAAAAAAAATGCACTGTTGCGGGGACATTCATATTTACATCACACTAATAATAACCCCAGCAGCATATAAATAGCAAAAAAACAACTTATAGATCCATACAATCGTGCCCTCCTTCCTTCACAATAGCGATATAATACGATGTTGTTGTTGGCTCCTGCTCGGCTATCTATTTTATTCAGCCGTTCAAGGAGCTTCTCCTACATATCTAAATAGAAACAGAAAAAAAAACAAAAAAAAAAAAACTACAAAACAATATTTGACCGTGAATAACGAGATACGCAGAAAGGCTCTTTCTTTCTTAATCATTCATCTGAATCGTCATCTGATTCTGAAGCTTCATCTACTTGACCAGTTGGCCTTGGACCTTCAATTGCACCATGCCCCTGTACCCTTCCTCCTCCTCCTCCTCCTGGATGTATCAACTCTCGAGCTGATTATGCACAAAGAAATCCATAGTTTATTCATCCACCAAACAACCTCTTCTTTTAAGATTTATAAATATATATAAGTTTCATCTTTAAAGGACCAATTAAAAAACATGTAAGTTCGAAAAGGTATACAAAAGGGTTTTCAATTCTTTAAAAGAAAAACGAACTGTGGGGTCGGGTCATCCTTAAATCATATAGTGTTACCTGACACTATTAGCTTCGCCAGGAGTGCCTTTGCCAATTGACATTCTGTTTGGTGGTTGCTGACAAATTTCGCCTGATACACCAAACAAGAAAAGATTATATGTGATTTCTCTCTCTCTCTACATGCATCCCTCTATATAAGCAAGGGCGTTAAGCAGCTAGCCACGTTCTTGTGATTTATCTATCTCTTTCTACATACACACACATACGTAAAAAAAATAATCAATCTTTACCATTTCGCTGTTCAAGAACCCCACAACTTGATCACATCTTGCCTGATGCTTCAGAAGGAAAGGACGCAGATGGTGTTCATACAATTGCCGCGCTCCCTATAATGCGGTAGATAAATGTACTTAAACATTAAAGATCTGTCCGAATGTCATATTTCAGAACAATCCGTGAAGCAGAAGAGTAAAAAAAAAAAAAAAAACAGAATAACATTGACTTAGTTCTTATTCTGAAGACTGGAAAAGAAAGCGAGAAACACTGCCAGTTACAAAATGTGCCAAAACTCACCATACTGAGTGCACAACAAAGGCTGCAATTTAAACGTTAACTTACTATATTCAATACATTTTATCACTACACAGAATGACTTGATTTACTAAATAGGAAGAAGTATATGCAAATCAAACTCTATTCTTCACACTTTTCGAAGTTAGTAAAGTAACCCATGCTTCTAAATTAGTATCACAGTTCATTTACAAAATGGGTAGACTGGAGGGTAAGATGAAGGGTTGACCTACATCAGAAATTGCATGTGATCTAAACTTATATTTCTGTACAAATCAGGACTCGAATCACTATCTTACAACTCTAGCTCCAAAAATGATTGTGTATGGATGGCCACCTCCCTCATTTAATCTTGGAAGTATCAGCCGACTCATTACTGATGAGAAATGAAAAAGATCTTACAGAAGTATTTCTTCAAGTCTAAGCCAATGTCACCTTTTAGTTTCATCTATTTTACTCTTTCTAATAGCTTATACCCTCTATTCTTCAATCCTAGTGTTAGCAAAAAGAGAGTCAGGTTCGGCTACTAGTTTTCCGACCTCAAAATGTAACTTGTCCCAGTCTCCCAGATAATACTCAGTTTTACCCAACTGGAATCCAACAAAGCTTTCAAAGCACCTAAAAGATTTGGAACTACTTGAATCATACTAAACATAGGGAGAGAGAAGGTAAAACTTCATGTTGTCAAAGCTTACATCAGAAGAGGGAAGTTGAAGCCAAACAAGGAATGCAAACTTGACATGATAATATAGCGGAAACCTGAAAAACATCAAGAAATGTACTTCATATCAAAATAGCATGCACAAAGAATCCATTTTTAGTTGTTAACAATCAAAGTGAGGAGAGGAAAAACATTAGCAGTACCAGGAGATAAACTTATCCGTGAATGTCTCAACAATGGTGAAAGATCCATAAGCTGCAAGAGCACCAACAGCAACGTGTAAAAGAGAGGCTATCGCTTAAAATAATTGTACGCACAGGAAACAAGATCAACAAACTATCATGTGGTAAATACAAGAGGCCATGAACACAGAAGACAGAGGCTTTAAGATAAGCTATGAAGAATTCAGAGATTAAGGAAAAGATTGAACTGAATTAGAAGACTTAATGATTCTATCTAGTCGACTGAAGCAACTCAAAAACAACTTAAATTTTGAGGATCGATTTAAAAGCACGAGAAAAATGTCACTGCATATCGGAAAACATAATTTTATCTTAAAAGTATGAATGGCATATTTTTGCCATTACAAACAATTCTCTGGTATGTATAACACTTTTTAACAAAGAAAATAATTGCATCAGAGGATCCAAATATGAATTTCAACGTAACGATACAAACCTGCCCAGTACAACAACCATTTTTGTTGTTCATTATTATCCCTTGACTCAATTGCTTTAAAAGTGGAATATATCGGCAAGACAATTCCAACTGAGCAGCTGTAAATGCAAAAGGATGACAGAATCAGTAATTTGATAGCCAGTCATCAGATATTTAACACGAATAATTGACAACTTGTCCAATGAAGTGAGTGCAGAAGCAATCTTCGGAATTGTCTCTTTCCTTACATGCATGGACAGGGTTTTTATTTTTGAGTTATCAGCTTAGTACCATGCAGTCAACAGGATAAAAGTCAACGAGGTGAATGTAAGAGAGGAAATGCACTGCATGATTGTAGCTAATAAAATCATCACTACAGAACAAGCATTCTAGGCCAACTCAATATCAAAGACCACCCTAAATGTTTTATTCTATGACCTAGAAAAAGTTTAACCATAGCGGTTGCTAACTTGACTGAAAAACTTACAAATAAAGACATAAACAAGTAATAATGGATACACTATGGCTGATGCTTTGAAAGAATTCCTTGCTCAAAAAAGAAATTCCTAAAAGCTAAGAAATTTTCAGACAGAGTTGCTACGAAAAAGACTTGAGCAATAATGACAAAAAATTTGAAAGGGAGGAAATAATTCATTGTACTCACCAAGCAGTTCGTGTCACGACATTAGAACCTAATGGACTGAGAAGCAACCGTAAGCCAACCTGAATCAAAGGAACAGGAATCAGTAATAGTACCTAAGTGCAGATAAAAACATCAGTTTCTAACAGAAAAACCATTAAGAATGCATAGATACCACAAACATGTTTGACTAAAAAAAATCCAAAAATTTCAGATTAAAACTTTCAATTTAAACCATCTGGCAGTAAGAACACAAGTCTTCAAAACTCAAAAGCCATCCTACCGAGACAGCCGAAAGAAGACGCAATAAGTGTGACATGTTGAATTGAGACAAGAATTTAAGTATAGAGGCCGCAATTCTAACAAGGACGGATCAGTTCATTTGAAGGCGGCATCTTTAAAATGGTAATACTGCACATCTCTTTCAGATTTCATCTTGTGTCACAATGTTGAACAGTATACATATTTACATGGTGAAAGAACTTCTTCGCTCAAATAAACACGCTAAGTGTAAATACCGTTCAAAGTTGAGTATAAAAAAAAATTTAAATCTTGGAGGGGGAGAGGGGATAAAGGTAATAATTTGTCATTGCCCATGGGGATTTTTGGAGCAAGAGCCACAATATTCAAATTTTAGCTTGTAATCACATTAATTGACCAATCCACATACTGCCATGATCTCATCTGTCGTAACAATTTACATCGGTTTCACCTTTCAGTCAGTCATTGATAGTTTCAACTAAATTATTTAATGAATGAAACAAAATTCACTAAGGGAAATGTAAATGGTATTACCAGAATTCACTAGAGAAGTCTTTCATCATGTCTGCGACTCTCCTATCTACGTAATCATTAATCAACTCTCCCTAACATATTTCAACAGACAAGATTTACATTTTTGTACTGCATCAAACCTCTAAACCTACATGCTAAATTTCCCTCTTCAGCAAAGGTTGTCCGACTATTCCAAGCATAAGCAGCAAGAAGAGCAATTCATGATCAAAATAAGGTAAACACAAGCCAACACAAATTTACAATTATTGCATAAGTCACATTATTCTCAGTAATCAAGCAAAATCTTCCTATTTGCTTAAAATGGAAAGGAAAACAAAATAGGGATGAAGAACCTAATTCCGCAAGCATGTGCCGAATCAAGAGCAAATATACCTAAAAGTGATTGATTACCTCGCCCGGAATGTTGGATCCGAACATAGCCATTGTAGAACCCTAAAGCTTTAAGGACATCCAGTCAGCAAAAGGATGAATCTGGTGGAATTTACTAGGAAAACAATGGACCAATTCAATGGAGGCGTGACCGAAACTTCTGCTCCGAACGACTTCGGTGGACGGCGTCGTTAAGATTCCTGCCGGATTTTCAGCAAAAGCAGTTAAATGGAAAAATTATAATTAAACTTAGTTTTTTTTTTTTTGTTTTTTGAAGGTAAACTCTTTTTTTTTTAGAGCTAGAAAATCCAATCAACTCGAACTAATTGGAAAAAGGTGTTTTAAAGGCACCACACTATTTTTACTTGGACACCTAAATTAAGAGACACCATACTTATGTGTGTTATACCACCACATTGACTTTTATATATACTTATAGTACCACGGTTAATTATTATAGTGTTATTTCTACCTATAGCACCACATCTTATAAAATCTTCCAATACTACTGAACCATATATGTTTTTACAAATTACATATAAATTTGTTGTACCGGATCGCAAGTGAAGGCCAAAACATAGACCAATTAACGTAAACGAACACAAACAAGAACAGAAACCAGAAGAATACAATCCAGATGGGGATAAAAAAATTATCACTGAATTGGAAAGTAAGACGAGGTGCTTTTTTTTGGGGCAACTCAGATGGGGATAAAAAAATCCATTGGAAATCTTGGCCTCATTGTTGTAAATCGAAATCTGAGGGTGGATTGGCTTTAGAGATCTGGAATGTTTTAACTTAGCTTTACTTGCAAAACAAGCATGGTGAATTCTCAATGATCCAAGTCCTCTCTCTTCACAAGTTCTCAAAGCTAAATATTTTGCAAAAAGGACTTCGATAAAGCTTCGATCACTTCCAGACCCTCAGCAATATGGAGGAGCATTCTTCATGGCCGAGACCTTCTTCTCCGGGGCCTCAGATGGCGCATTGGTAATGATACAAAAGTGGATGCAAAATTGGACCCATGGCTCCCCCATGCTCCGAGCTTCAAGCCTCACCTCTTGGCGACACCAGACCAAATTGGAAAGGTTAGTAATCTAATCAACTCTTACACTCGAGTATGGAATCAGGCGATGATTAGGTCAAGTTTTTGCCTTTATGATGCGGACATCATTCTGTCAATTCCTTTGCCCTCAAGGAATGTGGAGGATAAATTAATCTGGCATTATAAGAGTAATGGTATCTATTCGGTTAAGTCTGGTTATTACGTTGCCCTTCAACGTAAGACACAAGAAAGGGAAAGAAACATGGCGTCCTCTTCTCAAATTGATAAAAATATTTGGCGTTCTATATGGGGATTGAAGTGGCACCACGAATCACACACTTTTGTTGGAAATTCTTACACAATTCTCTACCAATTGCTATGGGGTTGTTGTCCAGAGGTATTGGTGATGGTATTTGTCTTGTTTGCAAAAAAGCTCAAGAAACGACGCATCATTGCTTTTTTTTTTTATTGTTATATTACTAAATCGGTTTGGTCTTTATATCCGGATGACTACTTTTGGAGGAGCTTGCCTTTCCACTCTAATCTTGACCTCTTTGAATTGTTGCTGAAAAAGGAACCTGAGGAATCTGCAACCAAATTTATCAACATCCTTTGGTTGATCTGGAAAAGTAGGTGCAGTTTGATATATGAGCAATGTGAACCTAACCCAGCGAAGATTCTAATGCAGGCAGATATTGAAGCACGGAGTTACATACAAGTTCGCTCAATGAGGGCATTCGTTCCTAAACCGCCGAGTGTCAAGAAGTTGTGGGAGTCACCAAGGGAAAATTCGGTAAAATTCAACGTGGATGCTGTAGTGAAAAGGTCTGATGTAGCAATTGGAGGCTTGATCAGAAATAGCTCGGGTAACATCCTTTGTAGCTTCTCTCAAAAGCTCGTCGGAGGTTTTGATGTCGTCATAGCTGAAGCCTTAGCCATTCACCAAGCTATGGTCCTTGCAATCACATGGGGCTACTTCGATGTTATATTCGAATGTGATTCGCAGACGGTCCACAAAAAGCTGTTGTCGTATGAGGATGATTTATCTCACTTAGGCTCTATTATCGAAAATTGTAAAATTCTTATTCCTACTTTTGTCAATTTTTGTTCCTCCTTTGTCAATAGAGAGGGCAACCTCCCAGCCCATCTTCTGGCAAATGAAGGCTTATCTCTTATCGGTCTCAAACAACGGGGCACGAGGCCGTCTTCCAATGTTCTTTTGGCATGTTCTGCTGATTTGAATCAATAAAGAATTCTCTTTTTACTCAAAAAAAAAAAAAGAATACACTAACTTAACGTGGTTTTCAATGTTGTACAGACTACTTTACGGACAGAAAATGTGATATTTATTATGTGCATAATATTATAAAGATACTTTTGACTTGTCTAGGCTACAATAAATGAAGATGTATATGGCATCGGTAATTAAACCCTAACCGTTATAATATCTCATGCGTATTTCTCAGAAATACCCTCAGTTGTGATTCTCTAGAGCTTAGCTGAAAACCATCAGATGCAACCAGACTCAAACGCAAAGCCAACACACATATGTTCAACATACTCAGTTAAGACCACTCGGTTGAACACAGAGCTCATTTAAACACCACATCAGCAGACCTTCCCCTAGACTTGAACACCTCAGCTCAGTTGACTATCACTCAGTTGAACTTCCCAAACTTTAATTTTGCCAGATTCAGACATAAAGATCAAGTCACATTGACTAACAAAATTAGTGTATAAAAAAATATAAATTAACCTAAATATGTATATATATGTACACACGTATATGTATTTACATGTCCACGCACAAATCAAACCAAACTAACACAAGCTCACCTATAGTTTTAGAGTCACGTAACTTTTTTACAAGTTAGAGTCGCATAAATTATACTCTTGTTATGGTCAATTTATTATTATGTGGACTTTACCTCTCACTTTTACATGTCTGATTTAGTAAAAGTGTAAACTTGCAATTAAGACATCACAAGCCACACAAATGCTTCGATCGCCTTACATAAGAGGATTTGGGTTTAGGCACATCCAAATGAGTTCCATTTTCGGCTTTACAAATTTGAATCCGTAGCATGACCTCATCAATAAGAAGTTGCCAAACATGTCGCGGCCACAAGGGCACTGGTTGTGGTAGCGACCTGACCGACACTCAGGCTCGCATTTCTGCTTTACAGATGTCCGACAATTATTCTAAGCACCTAAATATATCCAGTTTCGTGCAAATTTCCAGAAAACATTATAAAAACTTAACCTATAAAATAAATACAAATCCTTTTTTTTAAAAAGAAAACCCCCTTATCTCAAATCCATCGATACTACGAACAACACGACAATTATTTTGCGATGTACGCATTCACTGCGAAAGAAAACACTACTTGACATCAGATCTATGAAAACTCGATAACCTACAAAACCCAAACCAAGAACGACGAAGAACGATAGAGAAGTTTGAGTCATTACCTTGAATTGTACGAAACAAGAGACGAACAATTGATACACTTCAAATTAACCGGGGACAACTAGGGGTGAACAAAAAAACCAGAAACCAAACCAACCGGCCGAACCAAATCGAACCAAACCGGAAAGGTATAAACCGTGGTTTTTTGGTCGGTTTTTGTATCGTAAAAAACCAAACCGTAAAAAACAATTTGGTTCCAATTTAAAAAAATGAAAACCGTTTAAAACCGGACCAAACCGGATTTTATATGTATACATACATACATGTATATATATATATATATATACACACACACACATACCTACGTCTATTAATACTTTAAAACATCAATGTGCTTTTTTCGGTCCAACTCAACTTGTTTAAACTTTGTAATTGTAATGCATTAATGATCAATTACTAATCTCATATCCTAAAGATTCATATTTTGTTGATCGTTTCTGAGACTTGTCTTTAATTTCCAATCATTTAAGAGATTCAAAGTACATGTCGATTCACAACTCATCACCGCTTAACTCTTTCTTCTCTTTCTACTTCCTTAGCACCAATATTTGAATTATGTGAATGCTTATTTGTATGACTTACTTCTTCTAATGATGTTGATGAATTTAACCATGGACATTTTCCGATTTGTTCATTTGTTAGGTTTGACATCTTATATAAATAAATGCATTTATATACATTAGTTTTATATAAGTTTGTCTTTTATTTGCTTATAATTAGATTATGTTGGACAATAACATTGTTGAGATAATCAAAATATGAGTTGGTGTTTTGGAGAAAATAAAATAGCGAATATGTTCTAACTAAATAAAATCCAAAACTATATCACATGTTTTTTTCTTTTGAAATGTGTGAAAGTTAGCTATATTTAATTTATCTCTCACTACTTATGGAACAAACGCATTCCTCTTTCTTCTTTGACCATACTCAAAATATTATTTTGTCAAATGGATTTTGAGATTTATAAATGATATTCAATAATGTAACGATTAGTTCATTATTAGTATTTTTTGAAATCGATGATTCATTAATGAATGAAAATGAGTAAAGAGATGACTCTTTCATTATCTTGTTCGTCCCAAACTTTGGAATTCAATTGTAGGTGTCGATTTCGTTGTGTTGGATGGTGTTGAAATATGATTGGTTTTGGATCTTTAAGATTCGCATGGGTAGATGTTAGTTAAATATAAAACATTTGTTAAATCATCTCATTGGATTTACTAGCATAATATTACTAATGTATTACATATATTATCATTTGTTGTTACGAGGCAATTTGTGATTTCTATCAATAATTTTAATTGTTAAAAAAACCGTAAAAACCGGAACAAAATTCGAACCAAACCGGACCGAACAAATGGTTTACGCTGAAAACCGTTCTAGTTTGGTTTCAAAAATTGAAAACCGTATAAAATGGTTTGGTTTTA
This sequence comes from Gentiana macrophylla, assembly GCA_026214975.1. Taxonomy (NCBI): domain Eukaryota; kingdom Viridiplantae; phylum Streptophyta; class Magnoliopsida; order Gentianales; family Gentianaceae; genus Gentiana; species Gentiana macrophylla. The sequence continues at coordinate 31,508,989 of CM047807.1, forward strand.
AAAAACGGAAAAAACCGACCGAACCGGACCATGTTCACCCCTAGGGACAACTGCCGACGTGGTTGCGACCTGACATAACGGTCGAGGAAACAAATTGCGAAATTCTGAAGTTTAGGGCTACCTAAAGCCTTCTTATATAATTTTCATAGCTTTATAAGTCGGTTTCATTTATCTTAAAACCAAAGTAACACTTGAAAAAAAAAACTATTTCAAAAAGATGAAAATACGCTTAATTAAGTTTATAAGAACAATGAAAAGAAAAACTTAACGTTTTTTAGGGTATTAAACTTAACTTAGGGAGATTTATCAAAGACCGGACTCTCTCTCTAGAATTTTCCTATGCCTTCTCTCTTAAACCATCCCTTTCCTTCTTCAGCAAGAACACCCTTTCCCGGCTGCTTTTTATGTTATTTTCTTTATGGTTTCTTTCTAGTTTGTGGATTTTGTCTAAATCCCCATCATTTTTATCCTTGACCGCCTTTTACAAGTTTATATATAAACTTTCTTCTGCTCCCGTTTCCGAATCGGTTGGCGGCGTTGTTATGGTGGCTCTCTCTTCATCCTAGTTGCTTCCGATTTCAGTCCTTATGGATGGCGGTTGAAGGGGAGTAATTTTTCCGGCGGTGGATCTGGTTTTTTGGTTGCCGGTTCTGCTGTGGTCTTTGCTGGAATTATTTTTAGGTCCACCGGTTTGCTAGTCAATGTTTTCTCGGTGGATAGTGGTTGCATGCACATCTTCTTTGCTCCTTTTGGATCTTTGTCCAGCAGAATGTATACGGGAGGAATTATTTCACTTAGAAGCTTGGCGGTTCGTGATGATGGAAGGTGGATCTAGACGGGTGACAGACCTAAACCTATCCCTGAGAACGGTGCCAGAAATCTAACAGACGTTTCCTGGTTTAAACGATCCTAACCGGCAGTGTACCGGGTCAAATTGTAGCTCTAGTCTGGTGAGTCAGAGTGTCGAATCCTCAGGGAACTTGGTAATTTCTTTTACGTGTGGTTAAACACCAAAGAGCTGTTATTAACTCGATCTAAACCGCAATTTTATAACACAGATCACTACTATTCTAGTCAACATAAAATAAATACGAAAATTAAAAACTATACTAACACAATATATATAAATACATAAATATATATAGATCTGCATAAACTGCAATTTATATATATAGATATAAGTATATATAGATACCAAAATATTAAGCAGATAATTTTAGAGAATCGGCCAAAACTTATATAATTGGTTTATACGATCTTTTCGATTAAATGAAATGTGTTCGATCTCTCCTTTTATTTTAGGTCCAATTGAGTAAATGAAACGGTGCACTCTCGAGGTAAACAATTCCTCCTCACACGGCGTATGAAATTGTCATATGTCCATTGCATCGACCCAAGGTCCACAATCATTACGGTTTTTACGAGCAGGTCTTAAAGTACAAATCTACCTTTAGATAAAAGGAGTCATTCCGTTCGTCAAACGGTCAATTTTATTTTAAAGGCTCCGGTTGTCAAAGCCGGACGATTCAACTTTCCGGTTTAAGTTTCAATTAACTGATGATTTAACATTATTACGATCTCGAGTACAAATTATAATAAAATTCATTTCTCCCAAAACAAATTTACCCCCGGGTAGGAAATCGGATTCCGTTATCACGTTATTCACACGACCAATTTTACCCTCCGGTTTTTCTATCTTTTATCTCATATCCTGACTACGAGGCGTCAATTCATAATTAGATCATGAATTCCTCAGATCGATTAAATATGTCAATACGAATACGATTAAAATAGAAAAAGATTCAATTAACTCAATTTTAGTCATTTTAACTTAACAACATTTCCTTTATGAAAAGATCGAAATAAAACCGATTACATAGTTTTGGCCAAGTATTATATTTAGCCTAAAAACATTATAACAACTAAAAAGAGGAAAATAAACATAAATACTTAAGAAAATTTACCCGAATACGGCGGCAGTTGATTGAAATCGTATTTTCGGACATTACAACTTCTTCAAAGAAACCGACTTCCGAGATTTTCCGAGCATTATAACGATACTAAAACTACATTATTACGGCGTAAGGCCTTATTTACAACTACTACTAAAAATTAAAAATAAAAGAGAGAGAGATATATATATATATATAGGATGTATATATATATTTTGGTACTTCTCTGCCTCATTGAAATGAGGCCCCTTATATAGAAGTTGGATCCTTGGCCGGACCGGTCCGGTATTAGGCGGCTCGGTCCGGAATCATGATGATGTTCCCATGCTGAATACACTCCGTATGCGTATGCGTATGAGATATTTATTTTATATATAATTATTAAACTTCTAAAATTCATATCTCGAGTTACGGACCTCCAAAATTGCAAACGAAATGCCAAAATTAAGGTCTCGAGAAACTCTACAACTTTCATGAAGGACTCTTCTTCAGATAACGCCTTCTTGATAACCTCGTGTTCTTCGAAGCTTTTACGGGATTTTTCTAAACCCAAATCGATTAGCCACTTGATCACATTTGTTTAAGTTGTAGACCTCAATCTTCATAATTTAAATTGCATTGGAAAGCTTTCGGAAAAATCTACAACTTTCGTGAAGAACACTTTTTCGAAAATGTCGTTTTGATGAGTCATTCGTTTGTCGAAGACATTTCTCGATTATTCTTAACCAGATTGGTTGTGACTTGTCATTCACTTAAGCTATTCAATTGACCATTTAAGCTCGTGGAATTCTCTAAATCATTCTAGAGATATGATTAAACTTCAATATGTCGATTCTCGGGTCTCGATTTATAAATCGCAATAAAACATCACAAATACCCACGTAATCGACACGACACTCCGATTTACTAAAATCGGTACAAAATTACAACTTTTTTACTATTATTACTACTAACTACTCTAAATTATAAAGATTAACATTTTATACCAATTATATCATAATTTCATATATTTTATATAGAATTCGTTGATAAAACATATTAATATAACGTATATTTAATCATATAAAAATAATACATCAAATTACTCCCACTTAACTTTTGATCGTCATAAGCAAAAATAAAGCGGTAATAAAAGATAGTATAATTTATCAGATTATAATTTATATTGTCAATATTATAAATATATTATCTATCTTAATTTAAAATCTTAAGAAGACAGAAAGAGTATATAAATTAAATAACTTAATAATCAAATATTATTTAAATAAAATTGTACATGTAATACTTAATAAGTATAAATAAAATATTAGAATTATTTTTAATCGCAACTATTATGAAATCCTGGAATCGGAAACTTGGTGGGTGAGTCGACAAAAAATGGCTTATAAAAGTTTAGGTTCAAGATGTTAGTTAATCGGAAAAAAGGAAATCAAAAAGAAAAAGATGCAAGTAAATGACGTCATCTACATCTTCATATTCTTGAAAAAAAACGTAATCTCGATTAGTAACATCCTCTTATTCCAACTATTTTTCAGATTTTCTATCTTTTTTTTTTTTTTAAATTAAGAACTAAAAGCGTGAGTGTGTGTAGAAAATCAAACTTACAGGCATTGCTTCATCAAGATTGATCGGAGTACTACTCTTTCGATCGAAAATTACAAGTCGGTTTTCTTAAACTTGTAATAATTCACGAGATCTTATGATTCAACTTTTTCTTTTCATTTTATCTTGTGCCTTCATTCCAGCAATAGGACATTTCGAGATAATACCATTAAATTTGGACTACTATCATTAGGCAATCGGGAGCTTAATTACCTCGTAGTGATATAGGACATTTCGTGATAATACCCTACTCACTCCAATCATTGGTAGCTACAACCGATATGTTCTTTTTATTTTTAAGTTGTTAATCACGAGATAAGGAAGATCACGATATTCGATTAATTACGTGTAAATATGGTGCTTCGTTCTTAATTTAGAATATTAATATATCCGAACTTATTACCAAAATCGACTATCTTGCAAGTGTCATGAGGTAAGATCGAATATACTAATACTTATCTAATTTTTCAATCTCAAAGCATATACCAAAACTTAGCTTTTATGTCTCCATCTCTTTTCATAAGTACGTACAAACTTGCGGTATTTCAAGGAAATGTAGACCAAAATTAGCTATAGCTTGGTTATTTAATCACAATTGACAATTTCGAGTGAGGTCTTGATCACTCTAATCAAGGCTGAGGTAGGTTATTTGGCTATAGTTATATTTTTGTGGTGCCAAAAATCAACAAACTTAGTCCAATTCCAAACTCATAATTTATATTGAAAATAATTCTAAAAATTTTACTTATAAATATCAACATACTTATATAATTTTATAAAAACAATATCTAATATTAATTACTCAATTATATAAACTTAAAATCTTATTAAAATCTAAATTAGACATATAATATAATTATTTTTAACTATTTTTCGAAAATTTTAATGAATTTTCTAACCTAACTCTACTCCCCACTTACGAAGTGGCATCGTCCCGATGTTCAATGAGTAGTAAAGAAGTAGGTTCGAAAATAAAATTAAAATTATCTATTAACGTCATTTTTCTGATTTTATGTTAGCGTATACTAATTATATCATTAAATAAAAAACAAACAACTTAAAAAACTAAGACATATATATTAAACAAGATAGATTAATACAAACTTAAAAGAAAAACAAAAACTTAACTAAAGTAACTTCAAACTTAACTTAATTTAACTTATTAAAACTTAAATATCACCAACAAACAACTCTCTAGATGGTAGACGAACAACCCGGTGTATCAACCGGTAGCAATCAAACCGACTATCTCAGGCGGAAAAATTTCATCCGTCTCTCGGCTCTTCTACTACTCCATTCAGGAAGAATACACAAACGTGATATCATCCATGAATTAGGCATAGGTTTCCCTACTACCTCTCGTGATCGCAAACTCCAACACTTGTCCTTTGAATCAATATACCCCAATCAACAAATACACGAATGCCAAAGCAAAAAGTAGAAGCATTTCATTCTCATTAAACTTCCAAAATCCAGGTGGGATAAACTCGAGAATTTATAAAATGCTTCCACGCCTTTAGATGTGGAAGTAGAGCTTGTGTTGACATGTCGTGATTTGTATCAAAAGCGGGAGCAGACATTGGAGCGACTCGTGTACTTTATTCAAATGATTAGAGGATTTTGTAGTCTCCATTGCATTTCAAAATGTGGCATCGTGAATCGGTGGAATTTCAAAGATTTGATTGATAATAGATGAAGAGAAGTGGAACGACCACTCCTCTTACTAGAACAATCGAGTGATATCGACAATAGATGTCGTCATAAGTGCGAGAATAAAATTCTCGCACTATTGAGGCGTTACCCGTCCTCTCGGTGTCTTGACAAATTTTTTCCAACCAAAACTTGAATGATAGTTTTCCCCATTGATCAAGCTTGTCGAAATTTAAACCTTTCTCCAATAGGATTGGAGAATTTGCAAAATGATTGTGTAAAATGATACTCTCATTAGAAGCTTGAGATTCGGATGATCCGGTGTATGAGGCTCGTAAGAATTAACCGACGGTGAAGAGTGGTTCGACATTTTTAAAGCTAGATGAAAAATAAAATTACGGTTGGAAGTAGATAGGCGGTGAAAGAAATGGTATACTTTCCTCATTCCTGGCCTCCTTTAAATAGATAGAAAGTAATACATACGTGGATGAACGAGCATGGACTCAAAAAATGAGTCATGCTATTTCCCTTCACGGATCGGGCGAGTATAGGCCGGACCGGTCCGGCCTCATCCTACTTTTACCGAGGGCGAGAGGTGAAAGTCAAATTGAACTTTGGTTTTTTTACTTCACGTGCCTATTACTATCTATTTCCTCGAAGATACGTTGTAAAGGTTAATTTAACTTGATACGAACGGATAAAACGACACATTATATTTTTTGTAAATTGACGTAGTAATTATACGAAAATTATTTTTGGGATTTTATAGTTTTTATAAAAACTAAACCGATTTAAAATACAAACCAAATTTTGATAAAAACGATTGTAACATCAAACTAAACGAAAAATGAAAACAAACCCATATTAAATGACAAATGTCGAGAAAAAAAGTGTAATAAAAATGTTTTAATCAAAAATTATTAAATTCAATTTTCATCGTAGTCTTCCTCTGGATCAACTTGAAAACTCGAACTCGGAAACGACTGAGAAGCTGATGGCTGAACTGTAGTCGTGGTCCTGACTGAACTATCAAGACCCATCGAACTCATGCCAGTCGTGACATGTGCAAACTCAGTGAATCCTCCCCAACTCGACATCGCTGGTCTCTGAACACCTGTCGAAAATACACCTGTTCCACTAAATTGGCTTCCAAAAGGATATGACGATGGATGAAAGCTCGACGGTGGTGGAATAGGTGTTACCCACTCTGGTAAGGTATAAGAATCAGACTGACAAGGTGGATAGGCAGGATCATCAAAAGTAGGATTACGAAGCAACTGTTCATTCCTCCTTAAACCTCTACGAAGATCATCACACCACCGCTTAGTACTCTCAAAGATACAAAGCCACATTGGCTTGACCACGTGCAACATCATCACTAAAGATTGAAACATGTCATATGTGATAGTGTTGGAGAAAGGGGTTTGTTGAGGGTGACTAGAAAAAGATGGAAAAGAAGAAGATGTAAAGCGGTGGAGTTTGGTTGAGTTTGGCGTCTTCTAAGTAAAGAGCTAATACTACCATCCGGAAGACTAGTCAAACTAGGTCCAATCAGATTTCCATCACCAGAGAGATAACTTGTCATTAGGCGGGAATGGTACTCCCAACCTACGACATAAATCGAGATAAAACAAGGGAAGTATAGATGACTCCACAGTGCAGCGATGACAATACTTTCAAAAATTCTTTTAAACATGACCTTTCCAACATCCACTCTAACATCGTTTACCATCGCCTGAGCGATACAAACATCTTCCTTTCCAAAAGCGGTATGTTTACTAGAAGGATAGAGATTATGGCTAATAAATCTTTTAATTGCCCTCAACCTCTAAAACAATTCCCGTAGTTAAACCGATTTTCAACCCACACACGGTCGGGTCAAAAACATTCAGGCTCTCAGGCGATCTGCTCAAAGCTAGCGGGATCATCTAAATTATAAACTACCCTGTAATCCTCCTCCTCGGAAATTCTTCAACTCTAGGATTGCATTTATGACGGCGAGGTTAAAAGGAATATTTACGGCTCGTAAAGAAGGCAGCAGTTTGCATCGAGTAAGTCGCTTCTTCCGACAATGTAGATAAAACCGAATAAAACTCAGCCTACTATAGTCGTGTTAATCTCCCTTCCTTACGTCGCTAAATCTAACCACCGACGCTTTTAAAGATATCCTTAACTTCATCACCTAAGTCATCCAAGTCTAATCCTTTTTCAACCAACACATCACATTTACTATAAATTTTTGCATACGCTTTCTTAGCCTCAGGTGATGCGGTTTTTTCAAAGCTTACGGCTTCTTCCTCAGATGATCAAATTACTGTGCCTACGACAGGAGTTGATATAGGAATTTTTGATTTTCTCTTTTTAGAGACTCTAGTACTCGACTCAGCCATTCTACGATATTGGTAATGCCAATCAACAACAAAAACAATAACAAAAACAACAAAAAATAAAAATGTCACAACACACTCAAAAATCAAAACAGTTGAAATTAATCTAACAAATTATGAAAAATACGAAATTGATAACTAAATAAACTAAATTATACCTTAATATGTAGAAAACGTTGAAAAGTAGGCCGGAAAAATTGAAAAGTCGCCGGAATGAAATGGAGCTTGTTTTTGACCCTTTTTGAATTTTCCAATTTGTGTTGAAGAGAGGAGATGAAAAGAAGAAGAAATCAAGTAGTGGTGTAGTGTGAGATGAAGTTTTGTTGAAGAAAAGTGAAAAAATTTCGTAATGGTGGGGTTTGGTGTTTTGCGGCTGTAAAAAAAATTTGGGGAAGAAGAGGGAAAGAAAAGAGGAGTCCCGTTTTACCTAATTTTTGACCCGGACGGTCGGAGTTAAGGCGGATCGGTCCGTGCCCAAATTTTTCACTTTTCGATTTTTGACTTTTTATGATTTTTAATGAAAACTTATACAAATCCTAATAAAACTTAATTAAAATCTTAAAAATAAGTTTATAAAATTTTAAAACTTACTAAAAATTTGAAGGAAATTTTATAATTTTATAACAATTTCTAAAAATTTAATAAAATCTTTATAACACTTTAATAAAAAGCTTATAAAAATTTAATAAATTTATATCAACTCTTATAAAATATCTAAATTAAAACTAAAAAAACTTTTATAAAACTCCTAAATTTCATCAAATTCATAAGATCCAATTTTATAAAATTCTCAGAAGTTATCTGAAAATTTTATAAAATAAAATAAAAGAAAAGACTCGAAACTTAAGGGTTCACGATTCTTGATTTCTAAATCTTCCAAAGTTACGATATAACGCTCGATCAACCTAACTCCTAAAAAGCGAGGCATTTGAATTATCTCTCGAATTCCATCGGGATTTTCGGATAACCACCTAATCGTTCCTTCCTAATAATATTCAAACACTCATCCAGGATTTGGTTGTGTTTTTCCCACATGGCGTCCAACATGTTCACTTTTTCCATGAGTTCGCATCTCATTAGAAACTTTGCCCTTCTTTTTATCGCACTTCTTGATGTTCCATTACATACTTCTCTCAATCTGATCTCTCTCAACAATTTCTTGTTTTGTTCAAAACTAAAGCTTCTATATAAAACGCGACATCTTTATCAAGGCCTAATTTCAAAAGTAAAATAAAAGCTCTATTCTATCTAAAAGGCATCAGGTTCTTTTACGTTTATCCGGTAAAAGATTTAAAAGAGTTTAAACATATTTAAAAATACAGAAAAGTAAAGATAGATAGAACTGGTATTGGTGATTCCAGTTTCTCGCTTCTCGATTTTTCATTTTTCGCTTTTTCAATTTGTCGGGGATCAATCAAGTAGCATTATTTCTTCTTTCGGTGTGATTCCTTCTCCTCCACAAATAACTTTACTCTGTGGACATTGGCTATAAAAGTTGTATTTCCATCAGATTAGTCCAATGACTCAGATTTTGTAAACCCGTGTTACTTTAAATGGACTGTCCATCTTGATTTAAGCTTACACGGAAACAACTTTAAGCGTGAATTGTACAAAAGCACTCGATCACCTACATGGAACTCACGCTTATAGATTTTCTTATCATGGAAAGATTTCGTGCGTTCTTGTAGATTCGAGCATTTTCATAAGAATCGAGACGAAATTCTTCTAGTTACATCAATTGAAGCAATCTATGATCACCGATGACCTTAGGATCAAAATTTAGAAATCTAATAGCCCGAGAAGGCTCGGTGTTCTAACTCAACCGAGAGATGACAAGACTTACCAAAGACTAGCTTATAGGAGAACAACCAATTGGTGTCTTAAAAGTCGCATTCAGACGCCCATAATGCATCATCTAATTTAAGCGCCCGATTTTTATGATTTGAATCATTTGTTTTTCCACGATTCTTTTGATTTCTCTATTCGACACTCTCTGCTGCCCACTAGTTTGCGGGTGATAGGGTGTTCCTAACTTATATCGTTACACCATATTTCTCAACTATCTTAGTAAATGGTCGATTGCAAAAATGTGAACCTCTATCACTAATGATCGCCTTGGAATGCCATATCTAGTGAATATGTTCTTTTTAAGGAATCGTATGACAACCTTGGTATCATTAGTGGGAAGAGCTTGACTTCTACCCATTTCGAGACATAATCTACCATTATAAGAATAAATCTTTTCCAAACGATATAGGAAAGGTCCCATGAAATCTATACCCCAAACATCAAATAACTCACATTCTAAAATAGGTTGCATAGGCATTTCATGTTTTTTAGATACATTTCCCCATTTTTGACAAGATTCACAAGATTTAACATACTTATAAGCATCTCTATATAGTGTAGGCCAATAAAAACCACATTGTAAAACTTTAAAAGCAGTTTTCCAACCTCCATGATGACCTCCTGCCTCACGATCATGACAAAACGATAAAATACTTAAAATTTCATTATCAGGCACACATTTTCTGATTATCCCATCCGAACATTTACGGAAAAGGTCTGGTTCCTCCCAGTAATAAAATTTTAAGTCGTAAAAGAACTTCTTTTTCTGTTGCCAAGTCCAATGAGACAGAATATAATCACAGGTTAAGTAATTAATGATATCTCCAAACCAATGTGACATTTCCTTAGAAGGAATTCTATTTTTTAATAACTGCATGGTTGAAGGAGTATTTATTCTAAATAGTTGTTCATCAGGAAATGAATCTTTAATTTCATTCCCTATCTCTTCCTCAGTCTCCATTCTACTTAGATGATCTGCTACTACATTCTCACTTCCTTTTTTATCTTTAATTTCAATATCAAATTCTTGAAGTAGGAGAATCCATCTAAGAAGACGTGGTTTCACATCCTTCTTACTTAGTAAATACTTCAGAGCTGAATGGTCTGTGTAGATTATTACCTTAGAACCAACAATATATGATCTAAACTTATCTAAGGCAAAAATTACAGCCAACAGTTCTTTTTCTGTAGTTGCATAATTAAGCTGAGATGCGTTTAATGTGTGAGATGCATAGTAAATAACTTTGAGAATTTTGTTATACCTTTGACCTAAAAAGCAGCTCCTACAAACTAAATCGCTTGCATCACACATAATCTCAAAGGCAAATCGACCTGGTGCTACCAACACAGTGCGATAATCAACTTCGCTTTTAAGGTCCGAAAAGCTTCCATACATTTACTATCAAAGTTAAAAGGTACTTCTTTTTCAAGTAAATGGCTTAGAGGCTTTGCTATCTTGAAAAATGCAATAAATCTCCTATAAAATCCTGCATGTCCAAGAAATCCTCTTAGAGTCCTTAGATTCTTTGGTGGTGGTAATTTTCAATCACCTCGACTTTAGCTTTATCAACTTCAATTCTATTTCGAGAGATTCTATGACCTAGAACAATTCCTTACGATACCATTAAATGACATTTTTCCCGATTTTAGTACTAAGTTGGTATCCTCACGGCGTTGTAACACTCTTTCTAAGTGCGACAAACATTTACCAAAAGAATCTCCGTAAACACTAAAGTCGTCCATAAAAATTTCTAAGAATTTCTCAACCATATCGAGAAAATATAGACATCATACATCTTTGAAACGTAGTAGAGCATTACATAAACCAAAGCGGCATTCTTTTATAAGCAAAAGTTCCATAAGGACAAGTGAAAGTAGTCTTTTCCTATCTCCTGCTTTGCAATGAAAATCGTAAATAACCTGAATAACCATCTAAGAAAGCAATAATATTTATGACCACTTAAACGTTCCAACATCGAACTATGAATGGAAGCGGATGATGATCTTTCTTAGTATGATCATTTAGTTTTCTAAAATCAATGCACATTCGATAAACCTGTAATTTCCCTTGTTGGAATCCATTCATTCTTATCATTCTCTTTCACTTTGTGAAACCTCCTTTCTTTGGTACAACTTGAGTTGGACTTACCCATTCACTATCGATATAGGAAAGATTATTCCCATTTCTAATAGCTTAATCACCTCTTTCTTAACGATTAATCGTAAATTCGGGTTGAGGCGGCGTTGCGGTTGAATACAAGGTTTAGCATCTTCTTTCGTAATTATCTTATGAACACAAATCTCGTGGCTAATACCTCGAATATCGGCAATCATCCATCCAAAAGCTTTCTTATGCTTTCTTAACATTCTAAGTAATTGATCTTCTTGTTGCTCGATTAAAGTTGATGAAATAATAATCGGTAATAGATTATCGGTTTCAAGAAAAGCATATTTGATTTAAAGGTAACGGTTTCAATTCGCATTCTTTGGCGGATCTTCTATTGATGATTCAAGAGCCGGTCCTTCTAGTTCTAACTCCAAATACTTATGCCATGGTGGCTTAAAAGTAAAGCTTCATTTATCTAGAGAAAGGATTATCTCTTTCATTTCAATGTCTTCCTCATCTTCTTTATAGATAGACAGAGTTAAGCATTCTTCTAATCTGTCTTCAAAAGTTGGTAACTGATTATCATAGACATAATGAATATCTTCTATAAAAGAACATGATTCTGGTGATGGATATGGATGGTTCATAGCTTTGAAAATATTGAAAGCAACTTCATCTTCATTGACTCTCAAAACTAATTCTCCTTTCTGAACATCGATTAAAGTTCTTCCTGTAGCTAGAAATGGGACGACCTAGAATAAGTGGCGCTGAATATCCTTCTTCCATTTCCATAACTACAAAATCTCTTTGGAAAATAGAATTTGTCTACTTTAACCAATACGTCCTTAATCATTCCTTTAGGGTACTTAATCGATCTATCTCGCCATTTTTTGAGTCATTTCGATCTTAATAAGCTTTCCTATGCCTAGCTTTTTATAATCCTCATAAGACATGAGATTTATACTAGCTCCAAGATCACATAAGACCTTCTAAATGTAAATCCTCCAATTTCACATGGAATCGTAAAACTTCCAGGATCTTTCAGTTTAGGTGGTAACTATATCTTTGCAGAGTGCAGAACATTCTTCATTTAGGCATATATTCTCATATTCCTCTAATTTTTCTTATTTGATAGTATATCTTTTGAAACTTTCCATAAGCGGTATATTAATCGAGCTTCAATAATGGGGATATTAACATGAAGATGACGAAAAGTGTCAAGGAAACGAGCATACTTCTTATCGGTTTTGCCTTTTGATTTGATCTTTAGGAGGGTAAGGTAAAGATTCTAAATCTATAACCTTTGGCTCCTTAGTCAATTTCTTTTCCTTTTCCTTAAACCTTTGAGTATTACTTAGTCGCCATGTATCATGATTTTGAGTTTTTCCTTTAAATTGTTCCTGAATCAATCTCTACTTGATTCCTTGAAGGCTTCCTTGCTTTCATCCTTATTACTAGTTTCATCTATTCTAACATGTTCCTTGAATAAATTCCTTAAATCTTTATCCATAGGGTCTTTCAAAATCCTAGGGATTTTTACCCAATTCTCACCTTCATTTTCAGATTCCATACTTCTATTCCTTTTCAAGAAATTCTCTATAATTTCTTCTTCCTCATCAGTGAATTCAATTTCATCTTTAGTTTCATCATTCTTTCCATCTAAATCATTTTCTACTTCATTATTCCCGAAGTTTTCTACTCCATTGCTTCCACTGAGCTTCCTACTTCTCGTAACTACAACATTTACCTCTCTTGGGTTTCTTTCGGTGTTACTTGGTAATCCTCCACGGGGGTCTCTTGTTGTTACGTTCACCTTCCCTACTCAAATGATCTTCCATATTCCTCAATGAGGCTTCTATCGTTCTCATTACGGTATCATGTCCACTCATAGATGTTTTCATTGTACTCATATCTTTAGTGATTGTACCAATAGAAGTCATCATTGTTTCCATATTCTTAGCTTGAGTAGATACTACACCCATCATATTTTCCATTAGTTTTTCCCATTTTTCAACTCCTTGCAGATTGAGTTGAACTCGAAGTTCTTGGTATACTTTGAGTGGTATGTTGAGGATAGGATCTAGGTAATGATTGTAAATTCGATTAGATGTGTTTTCTTGATAAACTTGGTTATTATTCCTATATGGGATTTGGATATGGCGGTTGTCCTGGCTTACTAGGGTTTTCGGACCATCGATAAGTAGGATGATCTCTTCTAATAGCATTAAACGAGTTTGAGTATGCATTGTTCAAATTCTATATGTCAAGAAAACTCACCTCCTCTCTTGAATATCCTGTTGGTTCTTCACTCCCTAATGACACATTATCATGACTTGAGTGTTCATTTGGTGTACTATTTTCTGAACTTTGGTTTTTGTTTTGTAGGCCATCAAATTTCCTACTCAAATTTTCTAAATGTGCTAGAACTTCCGTGATTAGACGTACATTCTCTCGCAAAAGCTACTTTTCGGTGCTAGAACCGGTTTCCCACATTCTGTTATTTTTGGAAATCTTTTCTATAGCATCAGTAAGCTGTTTTGAGCTTCACTCATCATTAACGAACCACCACATGCATGATCTACATCCGCACGTGAATCGTTTCTCAATTTACGATGAAGAGTTGAATTTGCATATCTAAGGAATAACCATGATCGGGACAAGCTCTTAATGCTTTTTTAAACCTTTCCCACGCATTCCAGAGTTTCCTCGAGATCCTTGTCTAAAATTAGCAACCTCGACTTTTAATTCCAAATTTCTTCCAGGAGTAAAATATTGTTTCAGAAATTCAGTTTGAATCTCCTCCCAACTAGTTAGTGAATGATGTGGAAGAGACATAAACCAATCTCGGGCTCTTCCTTTTAAAGAAAAAGGAAACATAGTCATTCTCGTTAATTCCTTATGAGCACCTTGACTTTTGGCTGTATTGCACAGTTCTTCAAAAAGATAGAGATGATGATGTGGATCTTCATCATCCTCTCCTAGAAATTGGGCTCTCGCGTCAATTAAACCAAAAAGATGAGATTTAATCTCGAAATTATTCGCTCCTTCATTAGGTAAAAGTATGGGATTATTAGTCTGGTTTCTTCTCACGGTTTGATCACAGATTGGTCTCGGGTTTGGTGGGTTATTACGATTATTCTGGTTCCGATTCTGATTATTTCTATTATTATTATTATTATTATTATTTGGGTTAACAGGGTTTTGTCCATGCCCTAGAGCATGTTCCAGCCCTTGTTCAGGTGTTTCATCACTGATTTCAGCCATTCTCGTATTTTTGTTTGAAGATGATTCTTGGTCAGGATTTCCCTGACTAGTATGACCGCGTTTATTTCTCTACTCTTAAGCGCCTTTCGTAAGTGTTTATGTCAGGCTTATAAGGAGTGAGCGGGGCCGTACCATACGGTCATCAACTAACGAAAATAGAAAATAACTAGAAATTGATAGTAGTAAAATTGGTAATTTACCTATAAGGTAACAACCAACGAAAAATAAAATAGAAATGGGATAAGAAAAGTGTTGACTTATTCTCGAGAATTTTGAGCTAATACAAGTAGTAACCATAGACACATAAAAGAAATTAGCGGCGTTCCCGGCAAGCGGCGCCAAAAAGTCGACAGGACTAAACTATATCCACGAGAACGGTGCCGTAAATCGTGAGGCGTTTCTGGTTTAAACGATCCTAACCGGCAAGTGTACCGGGTCAAATTGTAGCTCTAGTCTGGTGAGTCAGAGTGTCGAATCCTCAGGGAACTTGGTAATTTCTTTTACGTGTGGTTAAACACCAAAGAGCTGTTATTAACTCGATCTAAACCGCAATTTTATAACACAGATCACTACTATTCTAGTCAACATAAAATAAATACGAAAATTAAAAACTATACTAACACAATATATATAAATGTTAGAAAAATATCATCGCAACGGAAGCGATTTAAGGATCTAGATCTATATGATACTCGTAATAAAATAACTAGATCTATATCTACAAGTAAGTTGTAGAACATACCTCTTGGATCTCAAAATCCAAGTTGGAGAACCGCTATTAGGATGATCGAACAATGATGTGAAGAGCACCACGATCTTCCGTACGTGTGATCCAAGCAATTCCCGGTGGAAGGAATTCTCGACTCGAACCCCTCCGATATGCTACCCGGAAAAATCACCAAGATTTTTCCTCTCACTTGGCCGAAATTTCTCTTCCTTTTTCTAAGTGAAGAACTCGAAATATTGTATATTGTTGAGGCTTGGGAGAACTCTCTTTATATAGGAGAGTAAACTTAGCCTCCAAGGATTTTATAATTAATACCAAATCAATTATGATAATCCTATTAAATAAGAGATAATCCCAAAATATTCTAGAACAAATCAAGAATATTTTTTTATCTTTATTTATTACCATAAATATTTATCCAATAAATATTTTATGCACATGTCTTTTTAATACACAAGAAAACTAATTCCTTGTTAAATCAAACATGTGGGGCGCCATTCAACATATTGACCTAGTCAATATTAATTTTTGCCATTACACAATAATTGGGTAAGATTATGGAAAATGTCTTTTCCACATATTTAATTATTTAGCCCAACTAATTTAATAGTCCACTAAACAATTAATTCACATATCGTTTTAATAAAGTCCAACATGAACTAAATTAATATTATTAGGATTCGGACGTCCGAGAATATCTATGCTATATTAGGAGAGCACGTCGGGGACCATGGACTAATAATCAGTGGCTCCGATAAATCAAATAAATAATTATCTTATGAGCAGAATAATTATATTCGATAAATCAATCACAGAATATGCCACCATAATCCCGTGATCGCACTCCTCCGATTATAAGATTATATTTATCTCTCACGAGAAAGTAATAAGCGCCCACCGATATAATCATTTCATATGGATTAATCCTCCATAGATCATTATTCATTCTAAATCGGGAAGTTACCGTTAACCCTTTCGAACATCTTGTCCTTACTTACCATTAACCCCCAGTGATCAATAATTCAAATAACTCTTTGGTAGCTAATCGATTGTAATATGAATCCCATGGATCGATCAATGTCTAGGATTAACTCATAAAGGAATCGTTTATCTACTTCCATAAATGGAAGGAATGGATTCGTATCTGTGATAACACGGACTACTCACTCAATCCAAAGACAATGCCAAGATGGGGTAATTCAGATCACGAGACTCGGTGTTATCCTTAACCGTCAAGTCAAACCTCATACCGATTCAAGCAGTTGGATCGTGATCACCTCAGATTAAGATATATCCATAATATGATCATCTAATGATTCGATAAGACTTCTCAATTACGGAATTATATTGAGAACTCGGATCAAATCGGTCCAAATTTCTATATGATATATCTATCATATATAAATGCCCCATTAGGTTCCTTAACCGAAAGTCCGGATAAGACGATCACACCTATCGTGTTATGGGCGCATTAATAGTACGTTAAAGGGAGACCCGATACTCTCGATTAACTTTACTACGGACTAATTTTATTTTAAGTACATCTTCACTAACTCAATCCTCCCGTGTATATCTCATACACCGAGTTAAGTGATTACATAAACGATATACTCGGGGTTTTACGTAGTGTAAATACTATTGTCACATCGGTGATTATGAGAATAATAAATATGAATAATAATATCATTTCATTTATTAAATAAAACAATTACAAAAATTGTCTTTCGGGCATCACACCTAACAATCTCCCACTTGCACGAAAGCTAGTGATTAATTGTTTTAGAGCACACCCTATTATTTAAAACTACAAAGAAACTACATCTCCCACTTGCTCTAAAGCAATGGAGACTCATCCCGTATTTTAGTACCCACAAAACTTATCATAACCATTTTGATTCCAAAGTACACTCCGAGTATGCCGTCGTAGGATAGGTCGGTGACTCGGGAGCACCTATATCTGAATGTCATGGGTCTTAATGATCGGTCAAAGTTGTCGGCTCGAGGCGCGATCCTTAGAATCAAGCGTCGCGGTCCATCTAATCATGTGGTACTTTCCCAATATGCTCTTGAACTCAAGTGATTTGGAAATCCTTATAAGCTACCCTTCATCGTTTGCACAATGATGTGGTATCGGCTTTCCAAACTGGAATCACTCCCGTAATCGAAAAGGAAATCCCCGAGGCTATATCGCCTCTAGCTACTACAAAAGCCGCTAATCACCCAACTAGTTAAAGTCGAGTTGGCGTTGCTGGATTCCTCCAGGCAATAGCTTCAACACAAGAGTAAACACTGAGACCGAGATCGACTTAACGATCATCCTTAATCTGACACAAAGTCAGAACCAGTGTATGCCCGCATATTATTCCTCGTTCTCTCAAGATACTAAAGAACATACTAAACTTGCTTTGTTAACAGCCGAATCTAAGATTCGATCAAAATTGACGTTCAATAACCCGACCATCTCTTGTCACAAAGAGAATCCATCCCATTTCTCTTTATCCGAAGATTTAGAGAGTCATTCCTGAGGCATAGGGTAGAACTTCCTCGTTGAATGTTGCATACACAGATGCATCATCTTAACCAATAAGATGGATGGGAAACCAATGACTGATTCTAATGAATTCGACCGAGTCAAACTCTTCGAATGTTGTCCAAATCTCATTGCAGAGAATTGTGGCATTGTCGATTCGACTCGATTTAACACACCCATGTTGAGTCCAAGCCCAGTGCGGCGTTATCCTTCACAAACACTAATATATATGTATATATTCACTCATGTACTAAAATTGATATCCACAAAGGACATAAGCCTGATAAGTCATCCGTCATAAGTTCATAAGGCAATACCCTTCATTTCGAATGAATCCAGATTCCGTTTGTTTGGCAAGAAAGTCTCGGGGAATCACCCCTATTTTTCGCTTTTGAACGAAATCATGAATTACCGAATTCATTCTACTCTTTTCCGTGTAGATTCAATTACTCCCACTGGGCTGAGACACTCGGTGGTTCTACAAGAGTATGAGCGACTCTGGAGTACCAAACTCCATTCTGTGGTTATGGCTTGTAAACCAACCTCTATTATCGAGAATCTATCACGCTCACAAAAGAGCCATAGGTCATCAATCGATCCTCAGACTACAAAGTCCATGAAACCGTAATGGGTAATGGATAAACCATACTCCCACTATTTTCTTGGTGGATCGAAATTCGATTTAGTTCGAAGAGTATTTAGTGTCATCACCAACAACCGATGTTGGATGTGGTCCGATTTTAATCGGTTAGTAACTACCTTGAGTAAACGCATTTCAAGGTTCAAGGTTATTTCGAACATGGATTCTATCAGAAAGGATGCAACAGTATAATGTCCCTTCCCGATTTCAAGAATCCTATATCTAACCTTTATACTCAATAGTTTAAAAGATATAGCACGAATGGTCATTGACCGAACGTATGCACGAAATTCAGTCTTACCTTCAAGCACCGTGTGCTAAATGCTTATATTTACGGAAGTGGGGTGAACCGAATCCACACCTTATTCGAAAATTCCAAGGCATATTCTAGGTAGATCTGCTTGGTCTTACATTTCAATGTAAACCGATATTTTTCGCTTCTAATATCTTTATTGAGTTAAGCGATTGTATTGTAGCACATCTACAATTATGTAAGGCAATTTAACGGTTTCTCACTTAGTGAAAGCATTTCACTATAAGGCGAGCCGAGCATCAGTCCACAGGACTATGTGATGGCCTATTTACAGTATAGAATACTCCATCTCTCATTGAAAACAGAGAAAACCTCAAAATATTTTGGATAAACTTGCCGGAGTGTTTGAGTAGTTGTCGGACTAGAAGTCACTACTCATAAGCTCCCACTAGCTTGTATCTTTCATAAGACCCGAAGGTCATCATGAACAAGCGGTGTTACTTTTTATAACCATTTTCCTTTCCCGATTGAAAGGAAAATTAGTCATTGAACCTTTAAGACAATCTAACCAGATCGGGAGAAAGGAATCACCCCTGAGCCGTCTTGGTCTTGTCTTTTAGGGACTATGCACTAACTATGGAATATGAAGAAGCGTTTATCTAAATATAGAAACCAATTGCTTTTAATAGTTCTTAAGATGGTACATATAACGTATTTGGCATTTCTTAGTGGTTTTGACTTTATCAAACAAAAGTCGAGTCTTAGATTCGTACTACAAATGGTATATTCACTTTCTATAAGACAAACAAATTATCGAATAAAAGGTAAATCCATTCGTTCCAACGAATCTTAAGCGAGAAAAATAAATCTTCTGCGATATCCAAGGATTGAATCGAGATTCATTTCCTCATATCACTCCCACTATTTTGCTAAAATTATCGCCCGTTGTCTATTAATCGTTAATGCACAACTATCTCTCGTTCTTCCAAAGAACATAGCCTAAGAGAAAATCACCAAGGATTCATAGGTTGGTGATCCGAAATCACTATCCTTATCCTATGACTTTCGGTTTGTTAATTTTCGCTTTTAGCCTTAAAATCAACTCGTTTTAGATGACTAACACTTTTAGACATATTCTCCCATTCTTGACTTTCCGTGAATGGAAAGCGATCTTGAACCGGTTCGTTTGAGTAGACACTACTCTTGAACCGTGGGATGTCTATTTCGATTGTTACTTGTTAGGACTTCTCGGATTTTCTATCATACCAGAAAAACAACAAATCATAACATTAAAGCTCCCACTAGTTTATCGGTTCCAAATACCGTCTAACCAAAGAATGCTCTATTTTATGATTTTCCAATTTTTCAATTTGAAAATCTCTCGTAAACACTTACTTACAGATTCTAATGTTTCGGAAAAACAACAAATCATAGAACTCCCACTAGTTCATCGATTCCAAATATCGTCCAACTAGTAACACTTCATGATTTTTCGATTTTTCAATTAGAAAATTTACTCGTGTAATCACTACACACTTAAAATTCACTAGAAGAATTTCAAAGTCCGAAATCACCTTTGATCAAACTAAGTTTGTCTCCCGTTAACACGACGATGACACTAGTGACATACCCATATGTCACTTTGGTTTTAAAAGGCTTAAGAGAAAATATCTCTTTCGAAAAATAATTGCATTATCAATTAACTAGTTCAACGTCCTAGTTACTTTCCACTTTTTAACGAAGTCAATACTAGTCAAAATTTTTAAGCAATTTAGTAAGGGATATGATGCTGTAAATAAAATGACATATATTAATTCAAGTTTAACACTACTATATTATTGTATTTTAGGAATTGTAAACTAAAAGTAAGTCTACTCTACCATTCCAAGGTTTTAACCTTGCATCTCAGTGCCGCCGTAGGGTAGGTCAAAGAGATCAACGGTTAAATCAATGAATAACTTGTGAGAATCAGACATCCCACGAGAATCGAACATCCCTTTATTCATTGACTACCTTCCTTTTTTAGCCTAGGTATTTATCAAAAAATACCCTTGATGAGTGTGACCTACTATATCAGATCTCTTAGGTACGCCCCGAGTGTGCCGTCGTAGGATAGGTCAGTGACCCGACGAGTACCCAGAAATCCTATCCTTTCGGAGACCAAGCCATGAATGTTGATAGGGGTGAACACCATCCGTGTAGGGGGGACGAAATCAAAGCGCGCGCGGCGTCACCCTTCTCTCACTTACTTGCATCTATAGTAGAGACCGTGGGGTTGGTCTGTCGCCTTCCCGCTCCCACTCAATATTTTGGAAGTGGTGGTGGGTTAACTAACCACGTCTTTTGATGTTAACATAAAAGCACATAAAATCAAGGATTCGAATGGTGTCGGTGGCGAGGCAAGCCTACCCTTCCTATTCGTTGGAACATATGTGACAGTCGGACGAAATCGGGTCAAGAGAGCCCTATTGAGATTAGAAGGAATCACCCCTCCGCTCTCGGTTTGGCTTAGTCTTGCCGGACCCCCGTGCATACATCACACTAGGAGGGTTAAGTCGTTTGAGCGAAGCTCAGTTGACCACCCAACCTAAAGGCGAACCGTTTTTATCCAAGATTTATTGTTCTTTTACCATCATTCAATCTCGTAGACACTACGAATCGAAAAACGTGATCTCGTTTGAGCTTTAAGGCGGTTCACCGAGAACACACACCGAAAGGCTAACGATTTCATAACCCGTCCTCGGATCTTTAATTAGTTACTAAATTAATTAATTACCACGTATTAATTAAATTTCAACTAATTACGCGAGTTTGTATACATGCCTATTTTAATTGCCAAAATTAAAATTCTACATGTATGCATGGAGTGGATTTATGATATGATGCATGTCATGGCAATTCCGATTTTATGTCATTTTATGATCAAACACATAAAAAATAAAATTGCGGAAAATTTAAACACCGAGATGGATCGTTTGGCACTTCGTAACTAATCTATTAGAAAATAAAAAAAAAAAAAACCAAAACCCTAACTAGGGTTTACTACTTTCTAACAAAAACTGCAGCTGTTCGAACTCTTCGATGATCGGGAAACCAAACGAACTCGGATCGGGACGAAACTTTCCAGATATTTTCTTCACTTCTCGAATTCCAATATGGACGGTTGGATCGGAGCTTTGACTTGTCAATTTTCTCCAGTTAACCGCCCAACTTGCTGCTGAATCTAACTTTGACTGCACCGCATCAAAGACTTCCTGAGGCAGATCGGGAATCGAGATGAATCCCGATCGACCTCAAATTTTTATGGTACGTCCAAAACTCCAAGATGATCAATCTGAACGGTCGGATTTTTGTTTCAATGGTCCAAACTCTCCCAGAAAATCGAGGAAGTCACAGGTAGTGTATCTGTGAATCCTGCGTTTTTCTGTTACAGCAGCCTCTTCGCAGCATCAAACGGATATCGAAACGGACCCTGATCGACGCCAAAATTTGTGGAGTTGATCATCTTCTTCTAATCTTGATTCTGACCGGAGGGATCTTCGTTTCAACGGTTCGATCAACGGGAAAAGGAAAAATACTAAACAGCTACAAACTAGATCTATTTGCTGGAAATTAAACTTGCAATAAAGATAAATTACATAATTTCCTATACTCATATGAACGAATTTTCATCGTTTATACGAGTTTCTGATAGATCTAACGGGTAAACAATACCAACCCCAATCCATCTCTTCAACCACAACAATCGCAAGCATTCATCATAAAATTTTGAAAATAATAAAATTAAAAACAAAAATAATGCAATCTACACACGATATTCCACTCCTTAGATCTAATATTTTATACGAATAAATATAGATCCCTGGCAGTGATCGATACCATGTTAGAAAAATATCATCGCAATGAAGCGATTTAAGGATCTAGATCTATATGATACTCGTAATAAAATAACTCAGATCTATATCTACAAGTAAGTTGTAGAACATACCTCTTGGATCTCAAAATCCAAGTTGGAGAACCGCTATTAGGATGATCGAACAATGATGTGAAGAGCACCACGATCTTCCAGACGTGTGATCCAAGCAATTCCGGTGGAAGGAATTTCGACTCGAACCTCCTCCGAGATCTGCTGGGAAAAATCACCAAGATTTTTCCTCTCACTTCTTGAAATTTCTCTTCCTTTTTCTAAGTGAAGAACTCGAAATATTGTATATTGTTGAGAGCAGGAGGCTCTCTTTATATAGGAGAGAAGAAACTTAGCCTCAAGGATTTTATAATTAATACCAAATCAATTATGATAATCCTATTAAATAAGAGATAATCCCAAAATATTCTAGAACAAATCAAGAATATTTTTTTATCTTTATTTATTACCATAAATATTTATCCAATAAATATTTTATGCACATGTCTTTTAATCAAGAAAACTAATTCCTTGTTAAATCAAACATGTGGGGCGCCATTCAACATATTGACGCAATCGATATTAATTTTTAATTACACAATAATTTGCCAAGATTATGGAAAATGTCTTTTTCCACATATTTAATTATTTAGCCCAACTAATTTAATAGTCCACTAAACAATTAATTCACATATCGTTTTAATAAAGTCAACATGAACTAAATTAATATTATTAGGATTCGACGTCCGAGAATATCTATCTTTATATTAGAGAAGCACGTCGGGGGACCATGGAATAATAATAATCGTGACTCCGATAAATCAAATAAATAATTATCTTATGAACAGAATAATTATATTCGATAAATCAATCACAGGAATATGCCACCATAATCCCGTGATCGCACTCCTCCGATTATAAGATTATATTTATCTCCTCACGAGAAAGTAATAAGCGCCCATTGATATAATCATTTCATATGGATTAATCCTCCATAGTATTCATTCTAAATCGGGAAGTTACCGTTCCGTTAACCCTTTCCGAACATCTTGTCCTTACTTACCATTAACCCCCAAAGTGATCAATAATTCAAATAACTCTTTGGTAGCTAATCATGTAATATGAATCCCGTGGATCGATCAATGTCTGGATTAACTCATAAGGATCGTTCATCTACTTCCATAAATGGAAGGAATGGATTCCGTATCTGTGATAAACGGACTACTCACTCAATCCAGTACAATGCCAAGATGGGGTAATTCGGATCACGAGACTCGGTGTTATCCTTAACCGTCAAGTCAAACCTCATGCGATTCAAGCGGTTGATCGTGATCACCTCGAGATTAAGATATATCCATAATATGATCATCTAATGATTCGATAAGACTTCTCAATTACGGAATTATATTGAGAACTCGAGATCAAATCGGTCCAAATTACTATATGATATATCTATCATATATAAATGCCCCATTAGGTTCCTTTAACCGAAAGTCCGGATAAGACGATCACACCTATCGTCGTGTTATGGGCGCATTAATAATACGTTAAAGGGAGACCCGATACTCTCGATTAACTTTACTACGGACTAATTTTATTTTAAGTACATCTTCACTAACTCAATCCTCCCGTGTATATCTCATACAATCGAAGTTAAGTGATTACATAAACGATATACTCGGGGTTTTTCAGTAGTGTAAATACTATTGTCACATCGGTGATTATGAGAATAATAAATATGAATAATAATATCATTTCATTTATTAAATAAAACAATTACAAAATTGTCTTTCGGGCATCACACCTAACAATAAATACATAAATATATATAGATCTGCATAAACTGCAATTTATATATATAGATATAAGTATATATAGATACCAAAATATTAAGCAGATAATTTTAGAGAACGCCAAAACTTATATAATTGGTTTATACGATCTTTTCGATTAAATGAAATGTGTTCGATCTCTCCTTTTATTTTAGGTCCAATTGAGTAAATGAAGCGGTGCACTCTCGAGGTAAACAATTCCTCCTCACACGAAGCGTATGAAATTGTCATATGTCCATTGCATCAGTCCAAGGTCCACAATCAATATGGTTTTTCAAATGAGCAGTCAAAGTACAAATCTACCTTTAGATAAAAGGAGTCATTCCGTTAAATCAAGCGGTCAATTTTATTTTAAAGGCTCGGTTGTCAAAGCCGGACGATTCAACTTTCCGGTTTAAGTTTCAATTAACTGATGATTTAACATTATTACGATCTCGAGTACAAATTATAATAAAATTCATTTCTCCCAAAACAAATTTACCCCCGGGTAGGAAATCGGATTCCGTTATCACGTTATTCACACGACCAATTTTACCCTCCGGTTTTTCTATCTTTTATCTCATATCCTGACTACGAGGCGTCAATTCATAATTAGATTATGAATTCCTCAGATCGATTAAATATGTCAATACGAATACGATTAAAATAGAAAAAGATTCAATTAACTCAATTTTAGTCATTTTAACTTAACAACATTTCCTTAACGAAAAGATCGAAATAAAACCGATTACATAGTTTTGGCCAGTATTATATTTAGCCTAAAAACATTATAACAACTAAAAAGAGGAAAATAAACATAAATACTTAAGAAAAAAGTTGAATACTGGCGGTTGATTGTAAATCGTATTTTCCGGACATTACAACTTCTTCAAAGAAACCGACTTCCGAGATTTTCCCGAGCATTATAACGATACTAAAACTACATTATTACGGCGTAAGCGCTTATTTACAACTACTACTAAAAATTAAAAAAAAAAAGAGAGAGATATATATATATAGGATGTATATATATATATTTTTATCTTTCATTCTCTGTCTGTTGAAATGAGGCCCCTTATATAGAAGTTGGATCCTTGGCCGGACCGGTCCGGTATTAGGCCGGCTCGGTCCGGAATCATGATGATGTTCCCATCTTGAATCTGTTTCCCGTATGCGTATGAGATATTTATTTTATATATAATTATTAAACTTCTAAAATTCATATCTCGAGTTACGGACCTCCAAAATTGCAAACGAAATGCCAAAATTAAGGTCTCGAGAAACTCTACAACTTTCATGAAGGACTCTTCTTCAGATAACGCCTTCTTGATAACCTCGTGTTCTTTCCGAAGCTTTTACGGGATTTTTCTTAACCCAAATCGATTAGCCACTTGATCACTGTTTAAGTTGTAGACCTCCAATCTTCATAATTTAAATTGCATTGGAAAGCTTTCGGAAAAATCTACAACTTTCGTGAAGAACACTTTTTCGAAAATGTCGTTTTGATGAGCCATTCGTTTGTCGAAGATATTTCTCGATTATTACTTACTTGAGATTGGTTGGCCACTCATTCACTTAAATTTATTCAATTGACCATTTAAGCTCGTGGAATTCTCTAAATCATTCGGAGATATGATTAAACTTCAATATGTCGATTCTCGGGTCTCGGTTTATAAATCTGCAATAAAACATCACAAATACCCACATAATCGACATTTATTAACTCCGATTTACTAAAATCGGTACAAAATTACAACTTTTTTTACTATTATTACTACTAACTACTCTAAATTATAAAGATTAACATTTTATACCAATTATATCATAATTTCATATATTTTATATAGAATTCGTTGATAAAACATATTAATATAACGTATATTTAATCATATAAAAATAATACATCAACGGGCAACGTCTTTATGTGTCCATAGTTGTTTTTATGTTCGTGTGTTCGTTGTGTTTTGGATCGGGTCGGTAATATATAGTCGGTCTTTCCGGATTGGTAATTAGGCTTTTAGATTCGTTTTTAAGTCTGTTTAAGCTATGAAAAATTGTTGATTATAATATTATGGTACCAAATCAAATCCTCTCTAATGAGGTAAAATTTGGTGGAGTTGGGGTTATTCCCAAGTCCTGTGTCTTTCTTTTCGTTGCTTGTAGTGTTGATTTCGGATTTAGGCCGGCGGTGATCCGGAATTTGTCTGGCTATTTTCCGACGTTGGTCTGGTGTAACATGTTTATTGTTTTAATAAAATCCTTTCGTTTCTGATATAAAAAAAACTTAACTTAGGGATCAAGAAATTGGACTTAGGGGCAAATAAAACTTAATTAACTTCAATTAAGCTCGATTTAAGAAAAGGAAAAGAAAAATATTTCCAAGAAAACGGATTTATCCTCATAAATGTTTAAATAAAGATTTGGGGTTTTACACCTTTATTCTCTTAAAAAAATTGAATACTCTATTCTTTTAGACAAAGGTGTACAATCCCGAAAATCCAATAAGGGTATAATGGTAAAATGAGAAAATATATTATTAGACCTAGGAGTTTTAATTAAAAAAATTATGATAAATGATATTAATTAAGGTATTTAAAGGAAATAATACTAAAATTAAATCATTAGTCATTATGTTCTGTTTTCCGGAAGAAAAGAGGCGACGACAAAGATACGCAGAGGACGACGCAAGTTGCCAGGAAGTGGAGGAAGAGAATCTTCAATCGTGCGGCTAATCCGTCATATTTTGTACATACAGATGACAATAGAAGAAATTGATCACCGGAAGAAAACGATCGTTCCCATACTCTTCGTTTTATAAACAGTAAGTTTTCGTCTTAGCCCTAAAATCTGAATTTTGATCGTTTTTGGGGAAAAGTATGAACTTTAATTGTGAAGAGGGTGATATTAATCATATTATTTCGTTTATGAATCGTAAATTGTGCATAGAGGTTGTAGAACCAAAGGATTCAAGCTTATGTTTTCAAGTTGCGTTTGAATTCATTTTCAATTTACTAAAAGGCAGGAGAGTGTTCTTAAACGGATAAATGAAGTGTTCAACCGTATTTAATTATGTTAGTGTTGTTTTATTTTAGTTGTTCTTGGACGTTATGTTTATGGTATACATTATGTAATGTGTGCGTGTGTGTTTTTGTTCTGGGCCTTTTGTCTGGGCCGTAGTCTTAGACTCTTTAGTATGCAGTGGTAAAAAGAAAAGAAAAATAGAACTAATATAAAAAACATGTTGCTGTATGTTGCTGTTGAAAAAAACAAAGAGTACAAAATATAAAAAATAGGGGAACTTGCAGACAACTGATTGCAAAAGAAAGGGAAAAAAAAATAGTTTAATTATACTTTTATCTCTTTTCTTCTAAAATATAAAGTTGCATTTGTTTATCAAAAAAATAAAATAAACTAAAATAAGATGCATGGGTAATAGGCAAGATCGATACAACGTGACAATATAATATGTAAGCTTTTCAAATGAATGAATGATATAATATGTATAAAGGTGTTTGGCGGGCGCTAGGGTGCGTGTTCACCGTATTTCTCTGATTTTGTTGTTTACAACTTGATATTGAAAGTTGTGCATGCCTTTGAGGGCATTCCATGTTATTTTACATTGTCTAACATCGACTTCTGGTAGCATTGACTCATCACCACAATTGAGACCTTCTGCGGGGAGAAGGTGGGAGCACCGGAAGGCGTTTTTTAGGCCTTGTGGGACATTGACTTAGTAGTCATTGATCATTTTACAACGTGCTAGGTAGTGTCACTAGTTGTCTAGGACTAGAAGTCCTTAGGGAGCCTTATACGTGAATGAATCAGGTGGTTAGAACTTAACTCGTAAATACATATGTGAAGTCTAAAAGATAAAACGTCAATATCACTGGTAAGACACGTTTCTAAATCGAAGCATGAGATTCTTACAGCCCCCTTTTGAGTTATGTGTCAAGGGCCAACGTGTAATTTCCCACATGGAGACCTAAGTCCATGTCCCCTTGAGAGGTGCTTAATATGTCTCGGTGCATTCTCACCATGCACAGTGTCATTTGGTATTGATGTAACAAACCTTATTAGAGTGAGGATATACTACGGAGCTAGTAAAGGGTGAGAGAGTTATACTATTACAACCTATGTGGTAGTGATTGTAGATGATGCCATTTATATGTATCTGCCTTTATTGCTATATATATTGTACCGTTTCTTCTACCTCTTACTAAGTACGTATGTACTTACTCCTCTTCTCTCTTGTCCCCACCCTGAGAATGTGGTGTTTTGTAGGTCGTTTTGAGGCCACTGAGGAGTGACCCAGAGATGATGCAGTGACGTCTACTGTTTTTTTTTCCAGTTTACTTTTGGGTATAGATTCGCTTGTCCTTTTTAACGATAGAAACCAATGGTTTGAGTTTATTGTTAACGTGTTATAATGGATGTATTTGTATTTGATGATTATAATAAGTCTTGATGATGTAATAGATGCAGACTGTGTTATTTTCGATCGTTTTAGTAGTTGTTTAAGTACTCGAGTCACTCGTTTTACCTTCCGCCTGTTCTCTGATGTCTGCTTACGTAAGGCTTACGTGCATAATTAGATTAAAATTTAATTATATGCGTGGCGGGCGTTCTTTTCCGGATAGGGACTCGGTATCCGGGACAAGGGCGTCACAAAATGTCATTTTCGACTTTACATACTAAAGTCAAAACAATAAACCGGTTGCGTTTTTTACATGAAGAAAGTATATATGCACAATTATCTTAAAGCTCACTCAACGAGGGCATCCCTTCCTAAACTGCTGAATGTTAATAAACTATGGGAGCCACGAAGGAAAAATTAGTAAAATTTAATGTGGATGCAGCAATGAAAGTGTCCGAGGTGGCAATTGGAAGCCTGATAATAAATAGTTCAATTCGGGTAACATACTCCACAAATTCTCGAGGCTTTGATGTCGCCATAGCTGAAGTCTTCACCAAGATATGGTCTTTGCAATCACATGAGGCTACTTTAATGTCATATTCAAAGGTGCTTCATAGACGGTCCATCAAAAGCTTTTGTCGCATGAGGATGATTTATCCCACGTAGGCTATATTATCGATGGATGTAAAGTTCTTATTCCTGTTTTTGTCAATTATTGTTCCTCGTTTATCTACTGAGTGGGCAACTTCCCACCTCATCATTGTTGGTAAAATTAATAGTGTAGTACTGGTTTGCTAATTTTTCTGAAATCGAGTATCATGAACAGTAGAAATAGAATGTCAACAATGTAGAACACATAACAGAGAAGAATTTATTCATATGTATACAACACAACATCACGATTTATGCACAGAAAATTGAACGACGAAAAGCACAAGTAAATACTAAAACTTATTTGTTAGACTGAGGCGCATAGAACGCTGTCCTTAAGACATTATTGCCCCGACTACGTGCACACGGATATGGCAAGATGTCTCCAAGATACAACAGTCTCCTTGTTCTAGTCTTGCACTTAGATGTGAACAAGCAACGAACTGATCCGGCCTTGATATCACAGACTTGTGAAATGCTGAAAAAATGTTCTTTTCTTTTGACAGAATTTCGGTATGAAAGTGCAGGAAAATCTGTGTTCTATTCATTCAGAAATGGAGGGAATTTATAGGAGTAAAGAAGTCATTCACTAACGGTTGCATCATTTCAAAAATGAATCAACCGAACAGGTGCAACCTTTACCGAAATGATACAACCTCTTACGTAGTCGTAACTTTTCACTGAACCGATGCGACCCTCCGTAATTTTAGAATTAATTTTAATTCAAAGTTCTCCAACAATCTTTTGACAAATGAATACTTATCTCTTGTCGGTCTTAAAAAATGAGGCACGAGGCTGCTCTTCCAATGTACTTTTAGCTTGCTCTGATGATTCGAATCAATAAAACTTCTTTTTTCCCTTAAAAAAAAGTATATGTGAACAATTAAATGAGATGACAACAACTCTTTTGTGCTGCATGTTATGACGAATCAGGAAGGGTGTACATGGTTCAATTGTGTACGGTTAATATAATTACCAAAACAGAATCAGTTTTTTTGGTTAATTGAAATCGAATCCGAACTGTTTGTTTATCAAAACAGAATAAGTTTTTTTAGTTAATTGAAATCGAATCCGAACTGTTTTTTTTTTTTTTTTTTTTTGGTAACTAATTTGAATCGAACCAAAAAATACGGTTCGATTTGGTTTGGTTTGCTGAAATACTTTAACAATTATTTTCGGTTATTTATTTGGTTTTTTCATTCAACTATAAGATTCGGATAACGGTTCGGTTACAAGCAATTTTTCATAAACATTTATAATCTATTGGTTATGAAAACTAGTTATACATGTTAGATATAAACGCTTCAGTTACATTTTTTTTTAATTCGGTTCGGTTAATGATTCGATTTTTAATTCGGTTCGTTACAAATAATTTGTGAAGTGGCCGTAATCGAATTGGAAATTTCACATTCTCAATATTAATAATCAAAACCGAACCGTAAACAATTATTGACCGGACTATAACTAACCAAATGAAATCGATTCAAGATTTTAAATAAACCGTATCCGTGTAGATCCGACAAGCAAACCACAATACACACGATCCTTTTAACTAAATGACATCGTTTTATGCACATTGAAAAGGAATTCTTCTACTCCCAAACCCTCGCCTTACTCATCGATCTGCTATTTCCTTATAATTTTTTTTCCCCAAATCCCTAACTGAGCAGATTGAGAAAAGGCGTCTACATCTCCATCGCAGACGAGCAGGAGGAGCATTGCCGCAACCCCTTGATTAGGCTTTGCAATTGAAAAAGGTTAGATGAAATTCCAGCGAATCAATTGTATAATCTGAGATTTCTCTTTGCAATTAATCCAATCAATTTACTTTTTTTTAACACTTCTTTAACAGTCCTTGACCAGTCTTTATTTCCTGCACTAATGGATTGTGTGCTTTGTTGTGCATTCATGAAGTTTCCGGATTGTTTTTTTAGGCTTAATTTGTGTTAATCTGAATTTAAATAAATATTTTTTTCGAATTTTCATTGGGTTACATAGTTCGGGGTCTAATGAGCTAAGGAGTCCGCTGGAATTCAGACATTCGACTATGCAAACGGTCGTTCCTAAGTTTGGTTTGGGGTCAAACGCAATATATGAAAAAAAAAGACTCCTATCGGCTAAAAATGAGATAATGAGGAGATCCAGTAAGTAACACTAAACATCAAAGCAGGACCTTACCTGACCTGACCGTCAAGTGCAACATTACACACAAAACAACGTCGTTTCACGTGTAATTTATACATGAAATGATGCCGTTTTGTGTATTTTTTTACACTCGATGGTCAAGTGCACTGGAGGGGATCTTTTTCCCATCAAAGCAATTACGAAACCAAAATTGTGATCAATTTCGATATGACTGTCTTGTTTGTTTTGTTGTAAAGGAGTTGCTTAGTATTACTTGATATGATGTTGTAATTAAATGATTATGAAACATCTTACAGAGCAATTGTAATTAGTTTGTAAGGTATGCAGTGTAATAAAATATGATTTAAAATTTTGCCCCTGCTGAAACTATATTTTTGGATCCGCTGCTGGTCATGAATGCATTATTTGATCTCCTATGCTAAACAGTTTAATCCACTTGACAATTAGTAATTGCACAAACATTGATTGGGAATTTTGAATTTCTGGACAGTCTTGGTAAGGTAATGATTAGTTTCGGATCTAATATAACTTTCAGCATTATTCTCAGCTTCTGCAAGATTCATGTAATAGGCAAAAATGAGTATGCGAGTTATATTGTTTCAAGATTTTGTGAGATTTCTGAATTCAAAATCACTGTCAAGCATCCTCGAAAAAAAGAGAAAAAAGAAAATCACTATCCAGCAATTCGTTATTCAAGATGTCCTAGAATTTTATCTTGCCACTGGAAGATTTGAACAGTAATTTATCGTATTGTCTCTGAACTTTGCAGGATAGTGTACTAAGCTATGTCAACATCTCATCTTCCTGCTACCACTGATTCGCTTGCACAGGCTTCTGAAGCTAAAACGCCATCTGAGTCCATTTCTATCCTATACCAGATACTCAACAGTCCTTCGTCTTCTTCTGAAGCATTGAGGATAAAGGAAAAGGCCATATCCAATCTTTCCGATCTTCTAAGCCAGGAAAATAAGGCAGAAGAGTTAAAGAACCTTCTCACCCTGCTGAGACCATTCTTTTCCTTGATCCCTAAAGCCAAAACTGCAAAAATCGTGCGTGGGATTGTTGATGCAGTTGCTAAAATACCAGGTACATCTGATCTTCAGGTTGCCCTCTGCAGAGAGATAGTGCAGTGGACCCGTGATGAGAAGCGTACTTTCCTCCGTCAACGTATTGAGGCTAGACTTGCTGCTCTGTTGTTGGAAAACAAAGAATATACTGATGCGCTGTCTTTGCTTTCGGGTCTGATCAAGGAGGTGAGGAGACTAGATGACAAGCTGCTGCTTGTGGAAATTGACCTGCTGGAGAGCAAGCTTCATTTTTCTTTGAGAAATTTGCCAAAATCCAAAGCTGCACTGACAGCTGCTAGAACCGCAGCGAATGCCATATATGTGCCTCCAGCACAGCAGGGAACAATAGATTTGCAGAGTGGGATCCTCCATGCCGAGGAGAAGGACTATAAGACTGCTTATAGTTATTTTATCGAAGCTTTTGAAGCATTTAACGCACTGGAAGATCCCCAGGCAATATACAGCCTCAAGTACATGCTGCTTTGCAAGATCATGGTGAATCAAGCTGATGATGTTGCAGGAATAATTTCTTCCCCCAAGGTAGGGTTGCAGTATCAGGGGCCAAATCTCGATGCTATGAAAGCGGTTGCTGATGCTTATTCAAAACGGTCTTTGAGGCTTTTCGAGACAGCTCTTCAAAACTTCAGGGCACAGCTGGAGGAAGATCCCATTGTTCACAGACATCTTTCTTCACTCTATGACACACTACTGGAGCAGAATCTTTGCCGGTTGATTGAACCGTTTTCTCGAGTTGAAATCGCACATATTGCTGAGCTGATTGAGTTGCCGTTGGACAACGTGGAGAAGAAACTATCTCAAATGATCTTGGACAAGAAATTTGCTGGGACTTTGGATCAGGGTGCTGGATGCCTCATCATATTTGAAGACCCTAAGACAGATACCATATTCCCAGCAACTTTGGATACGATTGAGAATATGGGCAAGGTTGTGGACAGTCTATTTGTGAGATCTGCCAAAATAATGGCTTGAGGACTCTTTTGATTTCACTGTTTTCTTTCGCCTTTTTTCTGCCTTACAGACTGATTTCTATTTTTGAATTTTATCCCCTAGGAAGCTTGTAGTACTTTAATTGGATCAATGTTTTCGCACATTTCATCTTTCTGAGGGTTACTATTTCTTCCATCTATATCAAGCAGAAACAATGCCAATCGAACTTATTACAGCAATCAGGACGGCTCTAATAATGACATTTGTGAAGGTATTTTTCTTCTTCAGAATAGACAATGTGGGTTTTACAAGCATTATCTCGCAATGGCTTTATTTTTAGACAATATGTGAACATTTGTCCAAGTGCTAGGCGCCCCCCTTCCACCTGGAACTCAGGCGAGGTGACCAAAGTGTGAGGCGAACGCCTTACTAGGGTTATGATCGAGCCGCGTCGAGTCGATACAATCTAGGACTCAAGCTCGACTCGGCTAAAAAAACCCGGGCTCGAAACTTGGCTGGTGTTGGTTGCCCGGAATGCTAGATCGCCTCGATTGAGCCATAAAAATGTCTTATCGAACTCAACTCGGCTTGTAAACTCAATTTTTTTTATTTATAATTTATTATTTGTTTTGTATAAAATATGGCAAGATCGAACTCTACTCGTTAAATACTTGACTCTACTAATAGTTAATAATTTATATAAATTAGTTTTTTCTAATTAATTTACTAAATATACATAATTAAATAAATATTCAATATAGCTCGATTAGCTCGCGAGCTACACGATTACTATATTTTCAAACTTGAGATTGACTAGGTTAACCAGGTTAACCATTCAAGTAGCTCGACTTGAGGTTGAACTCGAAAAAATCGAAGTCAAACTTCTATACGAGTCAAGTACGAGTAGCCCAGTTCACTAACAACCCTACCCATACCCATAGTTGTTAATGCGGCGTCTGGTTACTAGACAAACCCTCATGAAGATGATTTACTATTGTTTCATTCTTCAGTGATACGATATTTGGGTGTTTGTGGTGGTGTTGGCTGCCTGGAATGGTAGATCGCCTCGGTGACCGGTCCACCTAGGCTCTCTTAGACTTTGCTAAAGGTTTGCCGAGGCTTCGTTTAGCGTGCTTTAACAAGTATGATTCGTAGCATGTCTTCATGTTTTTGCCTTTCTTGGGGAAATTCTGACATTATGTTGGCCGCTAAATATATTTTTACCTTCCGACTCATGTTCGGTTCATTAATGTACAAAAAGTATTAAAAGAATTCTCTAAATATTATATAAAATCAGTCTATAGTCTCAATTAGACAAAAAATGGTTTATTATTTGATGAGAAATATATTGCCTTATTCATATAAGCAGATTTACAAACGTAATTAAACGTTCACGAGTTAAACTCTAGTTAGTTTACGAAACGAACCTACAGTCTTGTTTGTGGAAAGTTCCACATTGGTAAATTAAAATCATGTCCACCCCCATATAAGTGTGAGACATAAAGGTCTTGTCAACTCGCGTTAGCCCTTTTAGACCAAGCGAGGACGGCGGTCTAAGCAGTTGACCAGACCATTTATAACTCATTTAACGCTACCAGACCCGGGGTCTGGGGACGTTACAGAATGGTATTTAGAGCCGACTATCATACGGAACTAAGTGTCACACCATGAGAGGCGGTGGGGGCCACCTCTAGAATCCTATGGTAGGGACGAACTGGGACAAGTCTTGGTCGTCCTGGCGAGGACGCCAGTCCCTTATAAGGGGGGAGAATGTTAAGTCCCACATTGGTAAATTAAAATCCTGCTCACCCCCATATAAGTGTGAGACATAAAGGTTTTGTCAACTCGGGCAATTTTTAGACCAAGCGAGGATGACGGGCGGTCTCAAGCGATTGACTGCACCATTTATAACTCATTTAACGCTACTGCACCGGTCCAGGGACGTTCTGAATGGTATTTAGAGCCGACTATCATACGGAACTAAGTGCCACACCACGAGAGGCGGTGGGGAGCCACCTCTAAATCTATGGTAGGGACGGCCCAGGACAAGTCTTGGTCGCCTCTGGCGAGGACTTGATCCCTTATAAGGGGGGAGAATGTTAAGTCCCACATTGGTAAATTAAAATCCTGCTCACCCCCATATAAGTGTGAGACATAAAGGTTTTGTCAACTCGGGTTAGCCCTTTCAGACCAAGCGAGGACGGCAGTCTAAACAGTTGACCGGACCATTTATGACCCATTTAACGCTAACAGACTCGGGGTCTGTGGCGTTACGGTTTGAGCTTGATCCATTAAGCACTTAAGTTAAACTAACAAACTATCACACATATTAATGAGTTGTTAGCGAACGGCTTTGGTTCTCTAATTTAGACTAGTGTGCTAAACTTTGATTTGTCGACTTGAATTTGGGAATATCCTGTTAAGTGTCAGATTACTTAGAGATTTATATCCGGTCACTCCATTTGGAATGAAGTGATGGTTCAATTGATTGGAACCACACAGTTTCTATCCATGATATAAACTATGTGGTGTCGATAAACTGAAGTACTAAACCATCACTTCACCTCAAATATAGAGTGTAATAAACTGTGTGGTTCCGATACAGATTAAACTGTGTAATAAACTGTGTGGTTCCGGTCACTCCATTTGGAATGAAGTGATGGTTCAATTGATTGGAACCACACAGTTTCTATCCATGATATAAACTATGTGGTGTCGATAAACTGAAGTACTAAACCATCACTTCACCTCAAATATAGAGTGTAATAAACTGTGTGGTTCCGATAAACTGAAATACTGAACCATCACTTCACCTCAAATGGAGGGCGTAAGTAAAAATTTCCCCAAATTACTTGATGGGTCCCCACCCCCTGTTACACGAGATGACCTATGGAGTCATGGGCTTATTAATCAGATAACCTATTGACTTGGAGTCATGAGCTTGTTATTATACCAAAGAATTGAAAGTGAAAGATGCATTATTTACGGGGTTCGAATCTCCACACTACAACTTAAGGTTCAAGTGCAATTTTAAAGCACCAAGCCCTTTACCATCAAGCTATGTCATTGGGACCGAGTGAATTACGTAGACCCGATTTTAATATTCATCAAGTTTTGATGATAATTACATGTTACATCAAGTTTAATCATGTCTATATCACAATATGTGTGTGTGGAAGTAGGACGCGTGAAACATAATGATTAAAATAATGTGAGTTTCTTTATTTAGCGTGTACATGTGTTCCATCCGGATGGTGTGAGAAATTACATGGCATTTTGACACTTGGTGGGCCTATAACAAGTGTAAAAGTGTTGCGTTTTATAGTTGTGTTTTCACTTTTTGGTACTTCTAATCACACACGTGTTCTATGAATATAAATTGAACATATCAACTTTACATTGCAGTGATATAACCATACATTAAATATGTGAAAACATTCTGACGATGCTGGGTTTCGTCTATGAATAAATCCGGGTAGTTTAATCTAGGGATGATTGAATCAAGGATGATTTTGGGGTGATTTTAGATCGAGCGCGAGAGTTTTTTTCGAGTTCTTTTACGTATCCCGTGAAATTGTCGGGAATCGCTCACACGTAGTTTCGTGAATGCAGTATTTATAATGACAACACTTGCCCTAACCCTAAGGTTAAGTCGGCTAATGTTATTGTCATCTTTACCCTTTAATGAGCCTAACCCTTGCCCAAGTTATCACTGTTAATGGGCCTGGACAGCTGGTGCGGACTCTGTCGTTGATATCGACATTGCCGACCTGCGGTAATCGAGCCTGGGACTCATTGTCCTACACTGCTCGATAGTCGATCGTCGTAGACTGGAGTCTACTAGATGGCCTTAGCCTCGAGCCTGGGCATTGACATGAATACCTTGACGTTTATTGATTATCGGGACCAACCGCGGAGGCTGCGTGTTTAGTGTGGACTTTGTCCGCATCCCGAGCTTTCTTGCGGTATCGAGATGGGCCCATCGTCTCGGTTCTCTCGATCATGTCGGTTGTCGATGTCTCATCTCATAATTCACCCACGGGCTATCACTTACTCTTGTCCGGAGGACTATCTCGTGACGCCACGTGGAGGTGCGATATTCGGTATCGTCATAAGCCCCCAGATCTATCTCGAGCTCTTGAGGTCGTCCGATCCGTCAAAGGTGTATCTCGCCACCGCTATCCAATGCTTTGAATTTAAATCCGCCCTGCGGACTTACTTCCAGTGGAGTCCGAGTCCATCGCTTGTAGACTTTTTGCCTTAGCATTATCTATCCCTTGGACTTATAATGTGTGGCTAAGTTGACATCGACTTCGATGCCGAAAGTTGGCCGAAGGAATGATGAGATGTCCAACTTGGGATTGTCTTGGTCGAGGTCGACTTCTCCAAGGATCCGATTTGCCTCGATTTTGGCCGTTGGCCTTATTGGCCTTATTGAAAAATTGTTACATTTTTCCTCTTTCTTTTGTCTTCGATATAGACTATCTTTCCTTATTGCGGCCTTTGGCCTTATTGGCACATCAGCTTCTCTCATGTCGATGCATATATGTCGATATCTGCTCCCCAAGTATCATGAGACCCTTAGGTTTGGATCATATTTGTATTTTATTGGGCACGTTGTCCGACGTGCGGACCCTCCCTGTCTGCCTTGCAGATCTTTTTACTTTAGCAACCTTTGTCCCTGTCCCGGATTTTATCTATACAAAACAACAAGTAATAAACCGGTTAACCTCAAGTGCAAGGATCGTAGTATGGAGGCTAATGCCGGGTCGATCTTACGGGGAACTAGATTTAATGTGAGTCCTAGCTTTTGTTTTCAACTAAACTATTGTCACGAAACTAACCTAAACAAATATGCATAAAAGTAACTAGACAGAGGAAATTAATCCAATGCTAGGCAAGATTGAAAGCGATAAACTAAACTAAACTAAAGTGCAGAAAAAGTAAACTAATCTAGCAATTCAAGTTTAAAGGATTAAAATCAAATTATAACGAATCTAACAAGCAATTGATCCACCTATCCTATCAACATTCAATGCTAATTCGGATTAATTCGTGATCTCCACTCAAGTCGTGATTCACCTAATCGAAGGCATAAACTCCTACTCTGAGACAAGTTCGCTTTCTAATCTTTTATCTTTCGATGTTAAAGATTACGCTCTTTCTAACCTAGCGTGAAATCTTTCAATTTCTAATCTAGAAAATCAATCTAATAACTCTCGTTTTAATTAGATCGAAGATCTATTCTTTTATCACGGTGATCTATTGTTAACATGATTTTCATCAAATAAACAATCATCAAAGCAAGCATCTTTCGATTAAACATGCAAAAACATACAAAACATGATAAAAGAAACGAACTTGAAATAGATACTCACTGATTAATCACGAATCAAAACTGAATTGTTGAAGGAAGGCTTCACAACGCTTGTTCAAGAGGGTTTTAGCCTCTTAGCATCCTTGTTGCAACTCGAATTGATGAAATAAAAGACATGAATCTATCTAATCTAATCTAAGAATTAAATTGCATAAAAGTAGATAAAATCGGAGAAAAACGCAGCCAAGCTGCCCCTAGGTTTTTAGGGTTCGAATTGTGTGTCTTAGGGTTGATTATGCGCTGCTATATATAGAGAAAATCAAGTCGGTTGCTACAAGCATCGCTCCGGACGCTCGTTCATTATCATGGACGCCCGCCCATGACCCAGCTCCAGTATTTTGCTCATAACTTCACTTCTAGGGCTCCGAATGAGGTGATTCAACATGCGTTGGAAAGCTATTTCAATCCTCTACAACTTTCATCAAGACAACTTTCCTGAAAGTGCCTACAAGTGTGGACAAAATTCCCATGAAGTGCCTGGTTCGGTTTCTTCAATGATTCTTCACTTAAACACCTTTCAACTCTTCCATCTTCATGTGATCATCGTTTAAGCTCCTTACTCATCATGCAAACGTATCTAACAACATGATAGAAACATGCAAAATGTAACATCATACGGATAAACATAAAACACCGATAAAATCACGTAAATATCTCGATTTTGCATTTAAACACATTTAAAACTCGCGTTTACTCAATAATTCGATAAAACCAACACTTTTCTATAAAAAGTACTAAAATACCAAGGATATTGTTACGGGAATAACGTCATATAAATCATAAATTTCACCCTTAACAACTCTCCCACACTTAAACTTTGCTCGTCCCGAGCAAAACAAAACAAGATAAAGGCTCGGAAAGAATATAGACATCTCAACACATATACCATATAGTCAATAAATTAGAAGTTCACCCGTGTGTGTGTGTGCATAACCATAGCAAATTTCCACTAAATCCAAACTTGAATATTTCAAGCAAAACTAGCTAATACCCCCTTCAAACTAGTAATAAAAGATACTTATAAGATGCACCCTACAAAACGGAACATATCCCGGAAAAGATGATAGAACACATTTAAGACCTTTCCGACATACTTAGAGGATAATCCCTACAAAGATATCCATCGGTTTATCTTTGGGGATAAGATTAACGATAACTAAGTCTCATTTCATTCTTTTCATACCAATTCTTAAGTTGATTCAATTGATTTCACATTTAAACACACATCGAATAAGCTATTGCTCATCATAGCCAGAATAGGACATACGTGGTATACCCTACCTTACTCAAATCATAAAGCGACTTTCTCGACGTAGCGTCGTGAGCTTTTGGTCATCATAGTGGAATAAAACATTTCGAGATAATGCCTTACCGCACTCAAATCATCGACCACTTCCGACACACACTATTGATTTCATTATTAACTCAACTTTTTCAAATGACATTAGTTACGTATTACTTATCACATTCAAACTTCTAGATATTCACAGTACATCGTACTTGGAACTAAACACAAACTATCATAAGTCTCACTAAGCACATGACTTATAAGGAATCAAACATCACTAATCAAAAGGGGTATAACTTTATAATATAGCTCATCATTCACTATGGCTTCGTGAAAAATAATATCGGGTGAAACAACTAACTTACGGAACATACGGCATACAGCATCAATGAATATAACAAACCGAACAAAAACATGCATTGCTCACTCGAGGCAAAACAAATTTTTTTTTTTAAAATTTAGCTCATTTTAGCATAGAAATAAAATCATGTAAGCAAATGTATAGATACATATCGACTTATCCTCCCCACACTTAAATGACAACATGTCCTCGTGGTGTGTGTAATTAAAAAAGAAAGAAAGTACTTAGCGATTGTAGTTCGAAAGTGGCAAGTCCGGAAGTGGCCATGGTCAGATCCGAAATGCTTGAGGAAATCGATGAGATCGTGGACCATCCACCGAAAACTCGAAATCGTCTAAAGCTCACAATCGCTATCGAAAATATCCTCGCACACTTGAAAAACAAAGAAACACCTCGGGGATACAAAGGATTATATCATATCGCGCAAAAGTGATAGAGATAAAGATAAGAGGAAATCGTAAGCAAAACAACACTTCGACCCTTTATAAGCCTAGGACGGCCGATCGACAAAAACAACACAATCCGAATAAGAGTAAAACAACTAGAACAAGGAAAAATAACTAAAGAAAGAAACTAATATAATAAGGGATATCTAGGATGCCTCTAGTAGCGCTTAATGGTTATTGTCGTTAGCTCGACACATTTGAAACTCACCGATCAAAGCCATTTAACCTTTCTCGCCACCCACTACCTCGTTTAAGCCCGGTCCAGAATGTGGCTGCGAAACAAAGAGATCTAACACATGGGGTAAAATCTTTTATAGCCTTCCAAACTCGTTTAATCTTCCCCATGGCCGATTTCTTTCTTCTCTGATTCCTCTCGATGACGTTTAAGCTTTTGCTCTTTTTCATACTCCTCCATATCCCAACTACCGCTAGAAACTTCACGATGAACCAATACCGCCATCCTCGGAGAATAAATTGATGAAAACTCGCCAAATTCATTGACCTCTGTAACACCACATCCGAGAATATCGAGAAATTTAACAATCAAAGGTTTTTCTTTAGGTTCACCAATGTAGTGCTTGCACCTTTGACCATTAACTCAAACGGTTGGTCCGGATAACCGCTGTAGTTCTAGAACACCTCCAGGAATGATTTGGAGAATCTCAAAAGGACCGGACCAACGTGTTCTCAACTTCCCAGAAACAAATGTAACCTAGAATTGTATAAGAGAACTTGCTCGCCGACTAATTCTCTCTTCTTTATCTTGGCATCATGGAGAAGTTTCATCTTCTCTTATCGATCCTGGCACTTTCATATGCCGAAGTCCGAACTCGCCCCATTTCATGTAATCGCCTTTGAAGTCGATGTCGTCCACAAGTTTGGGCATCAAAGTTTAAAAACTTTGTGGCCCAATAAGCTCTCTATGCTCTAGCTCGACGAGTGCAGATGACATGGTTTCCGTGAGACCATTTGATATGGCGATGTACCCATAGGGTCTTATAGGCGATCCTATATGCCCAAAGTACATCGTCCAACTTCGCACTCGATCTTTTCTATGACTATTCACCGTCTTCTCCAGATTTTCTTAAGACTCTGTTGTTTTCGCTCAACTCAACGACCACTAGTCATCGGATGATATGGTGTGCCGATTTTATGGCGAACACCATACTTCTCAAGACTTTTTCCAAAGGTCGGTTGCAAAAGTGTGTCCTTCATCATCGATCAAGGCACGTGGACATCCAAACCTCACAAAGATGTTCTTCTTCGAAATTTCATGACCGTTTTATGATCATTGTGAGGAGTGGCAATTGCCTCCACCCATTTGAAACATAGTCAATGCAGACTAAGATGTATTTGTTGCCACAAGATGATGGGAATGGTCCCATAAAATCGATGCCCCAAACATCAAAGACTTCGTGATTCAAGGATGGGTTTCAACGGCATGTCAAACCGCCTTGTCAAAGCTCCGGTTCTTTGGCAACGATCACAAGCTTTACATAAAGCTTCCGTGTCTTTGAAGATTGTGGGCCAATAGAAACCGGATTGGAAGATTTTGGCAACGGTTTTCCACGAACCAAAGTGACCACCTGTGGGTCCACCGTGGTATTGTTTCAATTATATCGCGTTGCTCGATTCGAGAACACACCTCCTTAGCAAACCATCTTTACAGATCTTGAAGAGGTAAGGTTCATCCCAA
This sequence comes from Gentiana macrophylla, assembly GCA_026214975.1. Taxonomy (NCBI): domain Eukaryota; kingdom Viridiplantae; phylum Streptophyta; class Magnoliopsida; order Gentianales; family Gentianaceae; genus Gentiana; species Gentiana macrophylla. The sequence goes on from CM047807.1 coordinate 31,552,057, forward strand.
ACGAAAGACTTCATATCAGAGAAGAACTTCTTCTTCTCCTGATAAGACATTTCAGGATCGAGATAACGGGCATGAAGGTAGTTTACAATGGAGGAATACCATGGAACATCTGGAGGACGACCGTCTATCAACATAATGTTTTCTAGAGGAAAGTAAAGATCTATATCATCAGGATCACCCTTTTCCTCACTTAACATTCTAGAAACGTGATCCGCCACTACATTCTCACTGCCCTTCTTATCTTTAATTTGAACGTCAAACTCTTGTAGGGTCAGTATCCAACGCAGTAGGCGTGGTTTAGCATCCTTTTTAGTCATCAGATACCGCAAAGCAGCGTGATCAGTCCACACGACCACTTGAGCACCTAGCAAGTAACTACGGAACTTGTCCATAGCAAACACTACGGCCAATAATTCCTTTTCGTAGTCGATAGTTAACTTGGCGAAGGATTCAACGTGTGGTGGCGTAATAGATAGCCGAACTTTCCTTCGATTCATTTGTTCTAAAAAGCGCACTAACAAAGATAGTTGGATGCATCACACATAAGCTCAAAGCGGCAAGTTCCATCTGGCGATATAAGAATTGGGGCGGATATTAACCGATTCTTGAGCTCCTCAAACGCTTGCTTGCAGTTTTCATCGAAATTGAACTCAACGTCTTCCTTGAGCAGAGTAGATAGGGGCTTGGCTACTTTGGAAAAATCTTGGATGAATCTCCTATAGAAACCGACATGTCCGAGGAAACCTCTGACTTCGCGTACATTCTTAGGATAACTCATCTTCTCAATGGCTTCTACCTTGGCCCTATCTACTTCTATACCTTTGGTCGACACTTTGTGGCCAAGGACTATGCCTTCATCTACCATGAAATGGCATTTTTCCCAATTAAGCACTAAGTTCTTTCCACACATCTAGATAACACTGATCAAGATTATTGAGGCAATCATCGAAGGATTGACCAAAGACGAGAAATCATCCATAAAAATCTCCATGCACTTTTCAACTAGCCCACAAAGATTGCCATCATACACTCGAAGGTAGCAGGGGCATTGCATAGATTAAATGGCATCCGTCAGAAAGCGAATGTACCATAAGGGCAAGTGAAAGTGGTCTTCTCTTGGTCAACAGGATCGATGGGTATTCGGAAGTATCCGAATATCCATCCAGAAGCAAGTAGAATGCGTGCCTGCTAGACGCTCAAGCATTTGATCAATGAATGGAAGGGGAAATGATCTTTCATTGTGACCTCATTGAGTTTTTCAGTAGTCAATACAGACTCTATAGCCTCTGTAACTAGCCTCAATGCTATCTCCTCTCCTTCTCATTCTTCTCAATAGTAATTCCCCTTTTTGGGGACTACCCGAGTCGGGGACACCCACTCACTATCAAGAATGGCGTATATGATACCCATATCTAGAAGCTTAATGATTTCCTTCTTGACTACTTCTTGCATGTGAGGTTGAGCCTTCTCTCGAGGTGCCTAACTCTGCTTTGCACCCTCCTCGCCTTGATTTTGTGCATCCTCGGATATCTCCCACCCGCCATCCAAAGGCTTTTTCATTTTTTGCAAGACGTTTAACAATTTAAGCTCCTCTATACGAGATAGCTTGGCAGAGATGATCAAAGGAAGCTTGTCACCTTCTCTTAAAAACACATACTTAAGATGTTTAGCAACGGCTTCATGACCAAATCTACGGGAGGATCCTCTAGACTTGATTTAAGATCACCACTCTTCAACTCAACATCGCCGAGCTTACTTAGTGGTCCCATCGCCAAGGCTTCTTCTCTTAGCTCATCCTCAAAATCACCGCTAATCTGGTCTAGATTGACCACACCATGATTATTCAGATTATCAATCAGCCGCTCATATTCACCTCTCTGACCATGACTTGCTTATCCATAAAGTCATCGAAATCATCGAAGTCTCATCAACGGAAAAGCCGGTTGGAGATCCGGAAGGTACATTGATAGATTTTGAAACACTATAGCTCACTTCCTGGTCACCAACTCGAATGGTCACATGCCCACCATCACAATCGATGAGGGCTCTAGGCGTAGATAGAAAAGGTCTTCCAAGAATCAAAGGGACATTTTCACTTTTCTCAATATCTAAACGCATGCACCAACCGGAAAGGTAAACCTATCAAGTTGAACTAATACGCCCTTTAAGATTCCCTCGCTTTCTTAGAAGATCTATCGTGACTGCAGATTCATGGTCGTGGGTTCTAGAAGATTTTGTAAACCCACCGCTTGCACCTGAGATAATGGCATCAAGTCGATAGATGCACCCAGTCACATAAAGAATTCGGGAAGACTAGGCCTCCCATCCGCAATGTGAGCACGAATTTTCTGGGTCACCTTTCTTAATTGGTAGATCATCGAATCGACCATAGAGCATTCCTTACCAATCGCTTGATCCATTTTCGCCAACTTCTTCTTCAAGAGACAACATCCTTGATGAATTTGGTATACTTAGGCATCTCAACCAAAACTTCAGACAATGGAAGATTAACCTGAGTATTTTTCAACAGATTCAGCACTTTCTCATATTTCTTATCTTCGCTCAATGGGATGTTGCTCTTTCTGGGTGGAAATGGAAGCTTTTTCAAATCATCCTCAGAAAAGATTTTCTTCGAAGATGCACCGATAGCTTTGTCTTCCAAATCTTTCCACCGAACCGTCTTCTCATTCTTTTGATTAGTCAGGGGATCAGCCACCTGACTTTCACTTGATTCCTCATTCCTCAGGGGATCAGCCACCTGAGGATCCTCAGTTGTTTCACCTCTCAGGGGAACAGCCACCTGAGGACTTTTAACCTTTTCACCTATCGTGGATCACCACCGATCACTTGCTTGCGCCAAGGGGATGATGGGTGTTTCAACTTCCCTCCCGCCTTATCAATGGCGGGAGGGGCTAGTGGTTTCCTGGAAGCCAGGTGGACCACTAAGTCGCGTCACCTCTTCTTAAGTTCATTGCACCGCCTCTCCTCCACCGTATGGAAGTGAAGGAACCAAGTCGATTGCATTGGCCAAGATTCAAATCATTATGAGCTACATGACCACCTTTGGGATTTCTCTCCGTGAAGTTTGGCATCCGCCTCGATGGTCTGAAGCTTCTTTGGTCACCATTTGCTTCTCAAGGTGCTTGATCGAATTCATCAACAAGCTGGATATTATTATTTTGCTCCTCTGGAAGTTATTGTTCGCTCCTTCACTCCTTACGATAGAGTCCAATCTAGCTTCCGGATCATCAACGTGAGATGGCCCTTGAGAGTTTTGAACATTTTTGGGGATAAAGTGGCTTGATTGACTTTGAGATGAAGGATTTGAATAGTTAGGCGATTTGATTGAACCTTTGATTAAGATTGGGAGCATTCAAGTTCGGGTTCGATTGAAACTAGGGTTTCGATTGAAATTGAAATTTTGATTTTGACGGAAACCCTGGTTTTGAAAGTTGCCTTGGCGGTGAATTGATTTCCAAACCTCGATTTGGTGGCCATTAAAGGCATTGATCTCTGCGTTCGTCCGATCATAGGACGTAAACGAGCGATGTGCCTTCGCATCATCACATACCTGGCATGTGATCGGATTGTACCGCCCATGATTCGGACAAAGATTGACTTGATAAGAATTGGGGACATGAATTGACACCGCCAACCATATGGCCACCGAGAACAATTTCGCAGCGATGTAACTTGAGAGTTTCAGTAAAAATGAAGGAGTCGATAACTCGGATTTGTAGACGTGGTAAGCGTAGCCACCGGCCGCTTCAAAGATGGCAATCTCGTTCTGCATTTTCACCTCCTCGATCCTAGGAGGAGGTGGTGGTGCCTGAACAACTTGAAAGGAGGGGGCATAATTATATTTGGCAATGTCTTCGAACAATGCCCACCCCTCTTGAGGCGTTTTTCTCAAGAAAGCCCCACCTGATGAACTATTGACCATGCCCTTGGTGAGCTCGGTCAATCCACTGAAAAAGGTATTGACTTGCCTCTGCAAGTCTAACCCATGGTGGGGGCATTTACGAAGAAGAGCCTTGAATCTCTTCCATGCCTCAAAGAAAGATTCTGTTTCCGCTTGATAGAAATTATAAATTTCCCTCAAACACTGAGCTGTCTTGGCAGGTGGAAAGTATTGACTTAAAAATTCTTTCTCCAATGCAGCCCAGGTGGTAATGGATTCCGAAGGGAGAGAGCTATACCACTCTTTAGCTTCTCCCTTCAAAGAGAACGGAAACAGTGTAAGTTTAATCACATCCTCACTCACACCTTGAATACGTGTCGTACCACATATCTCCAGGAATGTGTGTACGTGTGTGTGAGGATTTTCAGAAGGGAACCCGTGAAACATTGATGCATGCTGCATCATCTGAATGAGACTGGGTTTGAGTTCGAAGGTTTGTGCGGTGATGGCTGGTAAGACGATAGCCGGGTTGACAGTTACTGCACCAGGCATGGCGTAGTCTGCCAATGTCCGTCTATCCTCGGCCGCCATAATTACTATTTCTTCGATCTCTTTATCAAATTTCGTTCAATTTCTTGGTAGGCTGAACTTCCTTCGTCCGAAGGATCGGTAAAACAAGTTTCCGCCTATTGGGTCGGACTATGGTCCGCCGAGGTCGTGAAAAGAGTAATGGCCCTTTTCGACTTCGAGTTTGCATAAACCGAAACCCAACTCAATTGAACAAAACCTAAAACTACGTAAATTAAAAACCTAAACTACTTAAAAGGAAACCTAAGAATCTAACTAAAAGATTAAAAACCTAAAACTAATATCAAGACCTAGGAAAAGAAAGAGAAGAGACAGAGAGAGACAGACGGACGGGCGCCCAAAAATATGAACGAGCGTCGCTCGTTTTCAAAATGGACGGGCGTTCAAAATATGAACGTCGTCCGATTTTTCAATTTCCTTTGGACGGGCGCCCAGATGTATGAGAACGCTGTCTGCAGTCGAAATTGATACAGATTGAAATTTTTACGACGGTGGACGGGCGTCGGTATGGACGCTCGTTCATATGCAAAATTTTCGAGTAAAAAGAATGTAAAGCGATTTGTAAGCAGAGAGAAAAGTAAATAAAACAGAGCGTAAAAAGCAGGAGAAAAAAACTAATCACAAAGCGAAACTTTAACCCTAATCCAAAACACTAATATCCTAACTACTTAAAGGTTAATCTTCCTAGAAATTGACCTAAAAACAGGGATTAAAACGCAGAAAACAGAAAGAAAAAAAACCGAACTGACACAGAAAAAAAACGAAAAATAAACAAAAACAAAAACTAGGCAAACCGTCCGGTTCCCCGGCAACGGCGCCAAAAACTTGTCCCGAATTTTATCTATACAAAACAACAAGTAATAAACCGGTTAACCTCAAGTGCAAGGATCGTAGTATGGAGGCTAATGCCGGGTCGATCTTACGGGGAACTAGACGAATGTGAGTCCTAGCTTTTGTTTTCAACTAAACTATTGTCACGAAACTAACCTAAACAAATATGCATAAAAGTAACTAGACAGAGGAAATTAATCCAATGCTAGGCAAGATTGAAAGCGATAAACTAAACTAAACTAAAGTGCAGAAAAAGTAAACTAATCTAGCAATTCAAGTTTAAAGGATTAAAATCAAATTATAACGAACGAACAAGCAATTGATCCACCTATCCTATCAACATTCAATGCTAATTCGGATTAATTCGTGATCTCCACTCAAGTCGTGATTCACCTAATCGAAGGCATAAACTCCTACTCTCGTAGACAAGTTCGTTTCCTAATCTTTTATCTTTCGATGTTAAAGATTACGTCTTTCTAACCTAGGCGTGAAATCTTTCAATTTCTAATCTAGAAAATCAATCTAATAACTCGTTTTAATTAGATCGAAGATCTATTCTTTTATCACGGTGATCTATTGTTAACATGATTTTCATCAAATAAACAATCATCAAAGCAAGCATCTTTCGATTAAACATGCAAAAACATACAAAACATGATAAAAGAAACGAACTTGAAATAGATACTCACAGATTAATCACGAATCAAAACTGAATTGTTGAAGGAAGGCTTCACAACGCTTGTTCAAGAGGGTTTTAGCCTCTTAGCATCCTTGTTGCAACTCGAATTGATGAAATAAAAGACATGAATCTATCTAATCTAATCTAAGAATTAAATTGCATAAAAGTAGATAAAATCAGAGAAAACGCAGCCAAGCTGCCCCTAGGTTTTAGGGTTCGAATTGTGTGTCTTAGGGTTGATTATGCGCTGCTATATATAGAGAAAATCAAGTCGGTTGCTACAGCATCGCCCGGACGCTCGTTCATTATCATGGACGCCCGCCCATGACCCAGCTCCAGTATTTTGCTCATAACTTCACTTCTAGGGCTCGAATGAGGTGATTCAACATGCGTGGAAAGCTATTTCAATCCTCTACAACTTTTATCAAGTCAACTTTCCCTGAAAGTGCCTACAAGTGTGGACAAAATTCCCATGAAGTGCCTGGTTCCGGTTTCTTCAATGATTCTTCACTTAAACACCTTTCAACTCTTCCATCTTCATGTGATCATCGTTTAAGCTCCTTACTCATCATGCAAACGCATTTAACAACATGATAGAAACATGTAAAATGTAACATCATACGGATAAACATAAAACACCGATAAAATCACGTAAATATCTCGATTTTGCATTTAAACACATTTAAAACTCGTTTACTCAATAATTCGATAAAACCAACACTTTTCTATAAAAAGTACTAAAATACCAAGGATATTGTTACGGGAATAACGTCATATAAATCATAAATTTCACCCTTTAATGATCCTTAGACTCGTTTTTTTGCCTTGACGATGTCGATCGCCTTAGGTCAATAATAATGACGATGTCGATCACAACTTCGACCGCTTTGCAATGCTATAACTATTTGGCCCGTCTTCGTGACTAGGCTTTTTTTTTTGTTATAAATGCTGAAATTTTAACCAAAGTGTTTGATGTCAAACACTTTTTTGCATGTCGATTCCCATTTCTTTGCTCGCTTTTTTTTTCATTTGCTCGCTTTTTTCATGAGTATTCAATGTCGACTCGTTGTTGCCCCGAAGTATAATGCGATTCATCATCTTCGTTACACTTTCGATGAGTTCCGTTTGTCGATCATATGTAACATGTCTTCCATTCCTTAGCATTTTTGGACTTTTCTTTGTTGTCGCAGTAGTAGAAGAGATGCCCTGGCCGTCTCCTTTCGTTTGTCGAAATAGACGCCTTTCGGCCGTCGATATATATTTCCGCCACGATGTCCTAGTAATTACTTGTCTAGAAAGGCGGTAATACGTAATTGTCGCCCGGATCTCGGTGTCGTGGTGTTTTTTGTCGCTCATGACTCCCGACACATGATCGCCGAGAGATTTGGACATGATCCGAACTCGATGCCTTAGCTTTTTGGTTCCATGGAACTTTTAGCTTTTTCTTGGTTGTCGATCGAAATGATCATGTTGTCCGACCTCGATGCCCTAGTATATACTCTCCTTAGGAGTCAAATTACGTCGTTGTCGATTCGGACTTCGATCATTGCGTTTTCGTCCCATTAGGACCCATCCACGTTGGCCGTCGACTGATGGCGTCCGACTTACGGATCCTCATAGACCGTTGAGTAGATCCTTTGTGGAGTGGATCCTCGAGATACTCAAGATGCTAGCCAAAAAGTTGCAATAACCATGGGGATAGTTCCCGAAATAAGAAGACTCGTCCCGCCATGCTCGGCTAGGAGAGTTCCAAGATAAGATAGATCGATCCCGGCATGGGAGAGTTCCCAAAATAAGAAGGCTCATCCCGCCCGCTCGGGTGGGAGAGTTCCAAAATAAGATAGTTCCAAGATGAGATGCCGAGTCGAACTCGGACTTATTAAAGATTCGCCATCGGTGAGCTCCAAATATGATGCCTAGATTTATTTTGCTTTAATTTTTGCGGTATTTTATCTCCTCTTCTTTTTGTTGTCTAATCTTTCACGTGTCGATGTCTTTTAGCTATTCGCTTGTCGAGCCTCTGGCTCTGTTTGCTGCTTATCGATGTCGTGTTGCCCCCCAAACATGGGCGGCTCCAGGAATTTAGTGATACGGATCGGAAATTTGTCATATTTTACAATTACTAAGCGTAATATTACATATTATAGTCCAATACGGGTCAATAGGGATCAATATATAAAAATAAGGGGATCGGTACGCATGTAAAATGTGTATATAAAAAAAAATTTGCACTGTAATATTTTTTTTAAGGGGTCGGGTGACCCAAATCATTACACTTGGCGCCGCCCCTGCCCCCAAGTGTATTATGAACCTCTGGTTCTTATTGCACTTGAGATCGACTGTGATCGACTTGCTTGCCTTAACCTTTTTGCCTCCTGGCTTATTTGGTCTTAGGCTGAGCGTTTTAATCCGACTATGCGAACTATGCCTGGTCTTGGCCTTCTTTGCCACTTAGGCTCGTTCGGCTATCGACTGGGGCAGGTGGCCCGACTATGCGAACCGTCCTTTGTCCAGGCCTTTTTCACCTCTTAGGCTCATTCGGCTTTCGACTGGGACATTTGCCCCGACCATGCGAACCGCCCTTTGCTTTAGCCTCGTTTCGCCTCTTGGGCTCGCTCGCTTTTAGCTTGGACCTTTGGCCCGACCTGCGAACCGCCTCTATGTCTTTGCATTTGTTGCCCATTAGGCTAACTTTGCTTTTGGGAGTATTGAGGGGTCCGACCTGCGGATCCTCGTTGAGTAGATCCTTTGTGGTGTGGACCCTCGAGATATGCAAAATTCAGCAACTGGTGGGTGTCGGGTCGAAGAAACACGTGTCTGGTACAATAATCTCTGGGTGACTGGGTGTCAAAAGACTCCTGTTCGATCTTCCACCCCTGCTTCGACATCCGACCTACTACGAGAGCAAACTTAATGCCGTTTGTGTTTGATGAATATTTGCCTAGGGTGTAGTCCTTTGGACTTAATTCCCTTGCGTCGTTGCTTTATAGGGTGTAGTCCTTTGGATTTAATTCCCTTATGCCCCTCCAAGTGTAGTATGAGTGCATGACTCATGGTACACTTGAATATGAGTCGACCTAGCGTTGTATTGCCTCATGGCCTTGACTTGGCTATTGGGTCGGAGCTCGATTCGAGGGTCGTGCCTCGTCAGGCTTATGAACTGGTCGAATTAAATAACTCCTTATTCGACTGTCGCACTTCGTGGTGCTTATGAACTGGTCGAATAAGGTATCCATCGTGGGATCTTCCAACTGCCTCGTATGTGGCTTATTGGCTGGTTGGGAGTGATATAAGCACTGTCATTGACTTGACTTTATTCACTATTTTATTTTAACTCCATCATATCGAGGATTGTGGTTGACTTTTGCCTCTTTTATCTTTCAATCATATGGACTTATAAGTAAGACATAATCTGAAAAGAAAACCACTCCAATAAAATGCATCAAAACCAATTGTCGTATCGACTTATTACAATGCATAAAAATGTGACAACAGAAATTAATCGAGATAGAGCTTATCTTATTTGGCGTAGTCTGTTGGTACCATGCTTAGATGGCAAGCGGACTTACATAAGATTGCCTTCGAACTCCGAATATGATGCCGAGCCGAGCTCGGTCTTATATAATATGATGCCGAGCCGAGCTCGGTCTTATTAAAGATTTGCTCGAGAGAGCTCCAAATATGATGCCGAGCCGAGCTTGGTCTTATATAATATGATGCCGAGCCGGGCTCGGTCTTATTAAAGATGCGCTCAAGTTGACCTGCAAATATGAGGCCGAGCCGACCTGCGGTTTTATAAAAGATTCGCTCAAGTCGAGCTCCAAATGTGATGCCGAGTCGAGCTCGGTCTCTGCTCGACCCGCCTGCTCGGTAGGTTGAGTTCAAAAATAAGATAGCTCGACCCTTGATTCGGTAGGGTGAGTTCCAAAATAATATAGCTCGACCCTCCAGTTCGGTAGGATGAGTTCCAAAATAAGATAGCTCGACCCGCCAGTTCGGTAGGGTGAGTTCCAAAATAAGATAGCTGGTATGAATTGGAAAACATAGATTCTGAAGCAAACGTATGAATTGGAAGACAAAACAATCACATAGCAAGAATTTGAACGACTAATACTGTGAATTCGACTACATACGTTTCCCTGACTTGACAGATTCATCCCATTGAACCCACACTCAAATGATGAGCACAAGCTCCGGGCTCGACGAAGGAGAAAGTATAAGTATTAAGAAACTTCTTGGGATTAGCAATGAAAGAAAAACCAAAACTCAAAGATTCTCAAAGCAACCGGACTTCTGACGTGGTCCAACTCCAACAGATGGCCTGATCCTTTTATATAGACTTACACACTAAGTCTACTTGTGGTTAGTCCGTACGGTCGACCGGATTCTGACGCGGTCCAACTCCAACAGATGGTCTGATCCTTTTATATAGACTTACACACTAAGTCTACTTGTGGTCAGCCCACCACTTGGGTAAATTCATCTTGGGCTGACCACCACTCCGGTAAATTCTCGGTTAGCTCGGCATACCATGAAGTCTGTAAACCCTTCGCCCCTGTGATTGATGATAGTGTGAATTGGAAACGTATCTGGAAAATCAAAGGCCCACTTCGAGGTAACCACCTTCTTTGGCTCATCTCGCAAAAATTCCTCCCAACTGCCGGTACCCTTGCTACGCGGCATGTTATTGAGGATGATACGTGCTATTCATGTGAAAGCCACAGTGAATCTATCATGCATGCTCTGAGAGATTGTGATTGGGTGCGTGGGATGTGGAAGAGTGTTGTGCACCAACAACATTGGCACGAATTCTTCAACATCCACGACGTCCCAAGTTGGCTTGACAAGTGCCTTCATAAGGGCATGTATAAAAAGGATAATATTACGTTCTGGAGGTTTCTGTTTCGGGAGCTAATTTCAAGTGTTTGGTATTGGCGCAATGCCGAGTTTCATCATGAAGAACAACATAGGCCCCCAAAATCGGTGTTCATATCGCAAGCCGTACGGAAAGCAAGGGAACTCCATCTAGCCTGGCAAACATCAGCTTCATAGCTTTAATTTCTTGAACAGCTTTGTATATACTTATTATTTCAGCTTTTGAAGAGATGTACAACTTTTTTTTCGATTAATATAAATATCCGATTTAAACCAAAAAACTAAACTATTCTGACAAGCATTTGATCAACCGTCCTGTCTCCCTCTTGAAATTGAAGCTGCTATTTTTCATATACATGGTTTTTTTTTTTTTTTTTTTTTTTTTTGTTGTTGTTGTTGTTGTTGTTGTTGTTGTTTTGGTTATAGTTTTTATTTAATATACAGATTGAATCCTGTTATGTGTATTTTTATTTTTTAATGGTGTAATTATCGTGATTATTCAAACCAGACATTGCATTATATGGGCCGACATCTACATTATGGCCCAAAGCTTGCTTAATTATTAGAGACAATAAAATACTATTAAATATAAGACGTATACACATACGTGACATATCAATGATTAGATAAATGCTATTTTCTGTCCCAAAAAAAAAAGATAAATGCAATTTTCCTTATTAATTTTCAAGTAAGTTAGAATTATTCCAGACGCCTCCTACTGATGATATATAAAATATAAATAATGTATGTATTTTCACACCGTAAAAAATCTTACTCCCTCCGTTTTTTATCTGTCGTTGAGAGAAGAATTACACGGAAGTAATTAATATGTCTAAAATATATTATTGAAAATGTATTTTTTTTTATTGGAGATGTAAATACTTTGTTGGTAAAGATGTTTTTAGTATTGAAAATGTATTTTTATATTGGAGATGTAAATACTTTTATTGGTAAAGGGAAAAAATAATAAATGGTGCATTGAAAATGAAAAATGACAAATAAATAAAAACAAAGCAAATTCTGAAATGTGACAGATAAAAAAAACGAAGGAAGTATTACATAATATTTATGTTTTTATTTTTACATTTCAATTTTATCTATTTTATGCCTTCGTTGATTCTGAAATAATTCTTTTTTAGAGTCAGATTCTGATATAAATCTAGGCAGAATGTTAGAAGATTTCCAACCTTAAGTTTATTCATAAAATATCGAATATACCTATATGCAATATAGAAAACACTTATGGCGCGTTTGTATCGTAGGAATAGAATGAAATGAAATGTTTTTTCATTCCATTCCATCGATTTGGTGTGTTTGGATAAGAAAGAATGAAAATCTATTTCATTCTAATGGAATGAAATTGGGCTATTTTCATTCCATAAAAAATCGGATGAAATGGATGGAATGGAACGCATTACCACGATCACAACTTACCACCGTCCGATCACCCGCCACCACGATCACCACCCACCACCGTCACCACCGATCATCCGCCATCCCACCATCACGATCACCACCCAACACCGATCACTACTTACCACCGTCACCACTGATCACCCGCCGCCACCGCTACAACGATCACCACCCACCGCCGTCACCTGTCGATGTCACTACCCGCTTCCTCCACCACACACCGTAATCACCTTTCATATCCCGCTGCCGCCACCACCCATCACCCGTCACCTGCCAACTTCCTTAGTATCGGACATTCCATTCCAGCGTGCACCAAACGTAGTAATGGAATCAAGTCCATTCCATTCCAACATAGTCATTACATTCCAATATAGTCATTTCATTCAATCTATCCAAACGTGTCATTAAGATATGACTCGAATTAAGTCATAATATTCATTATTTTTTGACTCGAACCTAAAAGGACATTGTTAATGATACCACAAACAATCTGCCGTTGGAGCCAACAACTAAATTCGACCTCTCCAGAATCGAATTTATGCACAAAATTCGAATTTAAAAAGGTTGAATACAGATTTCGACTTCTACAAAGTCGAAATACATGACATGTGGTGTTTCGAATAAATCGAAAACGATGCCATTAAACAATGCCTTTCATAATGTCCTCCATAGTCCATTTCTCGTGAGTGAATCTTTGACCAGATCTTCCTAATTCCTCAACAATTATTTATGATTTTTTATATATATAACTAATTATATATGTTTGTTGGCAATAATGTAGTGGGTGAATAGTCCAAATCAAATGTACAATTTTCAAAGTATAAGTTAAGGCTTTATAGTTTGCTTTACAATATTGATACTAAACCCTAACTATGACACTTCAACTAAAAATACTATCTTTACAACCATTGATGTATAAGGTTTTCAAATTTTGGCTTAACTACACTAGTTTAGTCATAATTTACCTAATATCTATTTATACTTATATTGCTTGTTTGCTCTGAAATAGTAGAGCATCTGTCCCAAAACATTAATAATTTTAAGAGTTTTCACAAAATGTAAAAAGAGTATAAATGACATAAATTCTAAGAAAATACATTAATGACTAATACACCTTTTGACATTCGTTAATGAAATAGTGATAAAGTGATAATAAGTGATTGAATTGTTAATAAATTAGGGGTAAGAAAGAAAAACTGATAATAAATGTTTAATTGATATTGTATAATGAATTATATTATGAGACAAATTTAAACATGTAGAATTACTTTGTTTGGTTTACATAAGGCCATAGGACTCAAGTCTGATGGCACTACTTAATTCATAGTGGATCAAGTAACTAGATAAACTCATCGTCTGTAACGCCCCGTTCCCGGACACCGAGTCCTTATCCGGAAATCGAAATGTTCGGCACGCATAATATTAAATAAATAATATTACACGAAAGCCTCTACTACGTCGTATTAAATAAAAGCAAACGGAAGTAAAAGACTCGGGTAATTTTTTCCAAATAACCAAGAATAGAAATTCAAGAACTAAAGAGGAAATGTAATACTATTACATCCGAAACGAAACCAACGAATCCAAAATTGTACGAGTTCCAACGTACTAAAAGTAAACTACTAGCTCCAATAATCCAAATCTATGGAATAAATATAAATAAATGAATAATAAACAAGGTCTTCAAGTCCGGCGTCCTCAAACGTCGTCATCAAAGTCCTCCTCGAAGTCTTCATTTACTTGTTCGTCTTCTCTCCCCCAAACACATAAATAAACATGCATTTGAGGTAAGTACAATGTACAAAGTAAGAAGTAGAAGCTACAATATAATTAAGGTTTGTTATTAATTAATTATCTTAGTGAGACCGACTCAATTTAGGGTTCATTCCATGCCCATCGACACGTCATGACTAAACGTTTCTAGCTTAACTTATCTTTGTTACATCACTACTCAAGGACACTGTGCATGGCGTTCATCAGCCTGAAGATATACTTGCTAACTAACGGCGATTAGCATCGATTAGCTCCGGGGTCTCCCCGGTATGCGTATACGTCCGATGAATTTCCTCCACTACCCTTCAGCCGTTTAAGGCCAGTAGCGTTGTTCACCTTTTATGAACGTATCACATCGCCGATATGAAAGAGTGTCTAACCGAGAATAAATGACGTTTTAGCTTTTACTACACTTATGTAATTATTATTGTGAATTGACTAGCCACCTAAGTATTTTCAGAATAAAACTCACCTTACCAACTCTACTCCATCACTTAGACATCTAGACAACACACCTTAACAATTACACAGACATTGATGAACTCTAGTTCATCAAAGCACAAGCCCTTTCATGCCCTTCCGACGGATCCGAACTTCAACTCCCTTTAAGAGTACATTCGGTGTTTTAACTGATCGAATCAGAAACTCAATCGGGGCTTGTTCATATTTAATTAGTGTTATTTGATCATGTATCAAGGTTTAAAATTTTAAACATAACTTAAAACATCATTATATAGGATTCTGGGGCAACGTGTGCATCCCTATGGAATGTGTACGCATTCCTTGCTTAAAAACCTGCTGAAAACTCTCTGTTCAAACAATGCGTGCGCATTGTGTCCAATGCGTGCGCATCCCAAGACCAAAAACTATTCTAAACTTTCTGTTTGATCAATGCGTGCGCATTCTTATGAATGCGTACGCATCCCTCAGCCAGAAAGCATCCTGTATGACTCTGAACCAATAATGCGTGCGCATTCCCTTGAATGCGTACGCATTGTACCTACTGCAACTATCCTAAGCAATCCTGTAACCGGAATGCGTGCGCATTGCTGGGCAATGCGTACACATCCTACGCAAAAAAGCCCTAAAACTTGATTTCCATCTCTTAACGATCTCTACTTGATTCCAAACATCTTGTACACTAAATATAGCAGAATTACAGCAGAAAAATATAACTTTAAAGATCCTAAACAATCCTTAATCTCCAAACATCATCTAAGCTTAAAACTTGATACAATAAGCATCAAAACATGATCTACTCTAAACCTCAATTAGATTGTAGGAAGAGCTTCTTACCTTTAGCAAGCTTATTCCAAAAGAAAAACTCAGAAAAAACAGCAGAAAAACATGTAAGATAATTCCAAACTTAGATTAGATTCGATCACACGCTTCTAAACGATAAGAACTACGAATTGATGAGTTTGAATCCATCAAACTCGAAGAAGAACATGAATTAGGGCTTAAACATACCTCAACAAAACTCCAACTTTCTGATTTCAAAACGAAGCCTTTTTCACAACGATTCCGGTGCTCGACTCTGATCTGAAAACCGTTATGATTTGGCTTAGCAATCGATGAAAAATCCCTAAGCCCTAACTTGCTCTCTCACACACACACATAATACAATTTGGAGGTGAAAAATCTGATTAAAAGTTTAAGGGACTGATTAGGTTGATTTTTCCTTAAATAGGAAAAATCCCAAAATTACCTAATTTCATGATTTTCCTTAATCACCCTTAATAAATCAGATTTTCTTTCCCTTAAATATATATATATCTCGAATATACATTTATAATTACCAAAAATAATTAAACTCCGAATAAAAGGAACTGAACCCAATATTTCGTTTTCGCAAAATGACACGTCTGCCCTTTCCCGAAAATCGGAATATTACATCGTCCCCTCTTAGTTTAGAATGGTTAATCTCATTTACTAAGTCCATTATGCTTTTTCTCTCTCACTTTTCCATTGTGGGACAAACTGACGTCCTCGTCAAAACCCTATTTCTAGATATGGACTCACCGACTCTCATGATGTGACACTTAGTTTCATTTAGTAGTCGGCTATGATATTACTTGTAACGCTTAAAAACCCGGGATCATCATCCTCGTTTAACTTGAATTACCAAATCCATTATGTCTCAATTTTATATCGTAAAAACTTTTCCTCACTTTTTCAATATGAGACATTACGGTTTAATTGTGTTCAAGTTTGGTGAAGTAGAGTAAATCAAGTTGAAACCACACTACTTATGTTATTAATCACACCATTCACATATATTAAGTTTTCTTTTTTTCATGAGGAAAGGGAAATATCTTATTCTCGAATCACCTAGATAATATACAAAAATATCTTTATTTATCTTATTCTTTTCTTAATTAGTATATCTTCACACATGACATGATTATAAAGGTATAACATCACCCACCTATAATAATTAATAAACATATGGTGAGATAGGCCAATGCACATGCATAAGAGGACTTAAAATCATTGGAGCATATGACATGGGATCAAGGGTAAATCTTTTTCATACCCAATGATTAGGTTTTTATATTTATATTTATATTTGTTTATCAATTGCAAATCAATTTCATATCCAAAAAGGAAAAAAAAAAAAAAAAAATGACACTATCACAGCGAGTGAAAAAATATATTTTTACACTATTAATTATTATATAAAACCATTGATAATATCGTAGGAATAATATATTATATATATAAAAATTTATATCAATTAAATTGTATACGTCAGCCCACTTATCGTTCGAGTTTTTATATTATTTTTTTTCAAATTATAAAACATCACTATGATTATGTCATTGTTTATTTTAAGTATATATGAGACATCACTAAATATTGATATATATAGATATATATAGATATAAATATAGATGGATAGATAGATAGATATGATCCGTGGGCACTTTATGACGGGTTTACGTATCGAAATACATTATTTTAAGGTCCTAGAACTCAATTATGTCTGATGCTTTTTTTACTCTCAATGTTCATTTTAATGTCGGTGTCAAATGATTTACAAATTTTTATATGTTAAACTGAAGATATTGTCTGAAGAAGATGCGTTAATATTTCCTCAAAAAAAGAAAGATACGTTAATATTGTAAACCAATATATTGTGGTTCATATGACAAATTAATTAGAAGGCTCTAAGTATATTTTACAATCATATCATGTGTAAATGAAGATAATGAGGATAAATTAGAAGATAATTATGGTTAGTGGATTAGTTTAAAGTTAAAGCTGTGATTTATCTCCTCATTTCTTTGTGTTTGAATTTTGAATATATCCTAAGATAAGAAACTAAAGGCTTGTAAAGCCTATTTATCAATGTAGGTATCACTGCTCCTTCAATATAAAATTATGAGTAGGAAATACTACGGTTTAGTCGGTTTAGTTGTTAACAGAACCGATTAAGAATGTTAGTACAAAAAAAATGATCCTAACGCATAGTGTTATTCATATACCCGATTAAGTATGTTAGCACTAAAAAATGATCCTACCGCATAGTGATATTCATATACGTTTTCAAGGGTGAAAATTAGAAACTGGATCATCCTCTGAAATTAAAGAACCGGACCATCCCTTGATTAATTTACACTAAGTGAAAGTTCAAAGCCTAAATCTACTTTCATGTATATACTATTTTCAACGATGATACTAAGTCTGTGTTTGCATGAACAACAATGGCTCGACCCCCACAAGGGTACGTAGGGAAATCACTTAGATGATGCAGCCAGCCACATCATTCATTTGTTTTTTACGTATCAATTTTTGTTAAAGTAAGGGCAAACATCATAATATACTTGTTGAAAAGCATCATCATTTCAATCCGAGTGTCATCTAGTTTGATCAAATGAGTCACCATTTGAATCAAACACTTACATTATATCCAGAAAAAGATTTTCGTTTGAATCTTGTATGACAAATTATAAGGGATGAAATATGTTTTAAAAGACAACGCATACCGCGTGAGTTGGTGTTCATACTAGTCTGTTCATTTTGTATGTGTTTATTTTCCAACAAGATGCACCAATATCTTGGCGAACAAAGAAACAAGCAACAATGTCTCGTTCTAGTGCAGAGGCGGATAAAGAGCATTTCAAATGATTTGTGTGTGATTCACGATCAACCGGTTCAGTTATTCTGCTCACAACGCAATACTGTTACACATTGCATCAAACCCGGTTTATCATGAGAGAGCAAATCATATAGAAATCGATTGTCAGTGAGGATCAACAATCGGACTTGTTCACCAAAGCTCTAAGTACAAGGCGTTTGAGGGGAATGTAAAAGAAGATAATGATAAAAATAGAAGATAATTATGGTTAGTGGATTAATTAGTTTAAAGTTAAAGCTATGTTTTATCTCCTCATTTATTTGTGTCTGAATTTTGAATATATCCAAAGATAAGAAACTAAAGGCTTATATATATATATAAAGGGATGGATCAATTTAATAAACAAAACAAGAACCAAGGTCCAAACTTACAGCTATTTTGTGGAATAAAAAGATAAAAATTTGACTCCTGCCATTTCTTTTATCAAATACTACTAACAAACAACCTTACAGCTAGCAATGAATCTCAATTATTTATTATTTTTGTTCAATGATGCCCTGGACTGGACAGAAATTAATTAATTATTTAATTTGCAAATGAATATATTTCAATTAAACTGTAGTCTATGTGAAAATAATTTGATTCCCTGGCGCCATGTCAAAGACAAATGACCTAAGACCATGGAAAAATTTGTTGGGTAGTATATCCGCGCGTATGCAGCTATATATACACATAAAAGTTTTAGGGTTTTCAAGTGCATTTCGTGTTTTATCCTCGAAAGTCTTGGGGTTTGTATTTCTGAATACGGATATACTATACAAAAATTCTGAAGAAAAGTTGTTTATGTATTCATCAAACGATTAATTCAGCCGGATTACATTAGGGTCATCCTTGAATTTTTATAGGTTTTAGGCTAAATAATCAAAATAACGCATTTTGAAATAAACAAACGGTTTTTAAAAACTCGATATCCGAAACATGGTATTCCACATAATAATCAAGTGGATTTTCCAACATTCATCACACAAATGATGCGTGATATCCTAATGCTTGAAGGATGCGTGATAAAAATTGTAGAGAAAGGGGTCACAAATTGTGGACGATTTAATTGATTTTCGTAATTGGAGTGTTGAAATTGCATGAATAAAAAATAAATTAATAAGCTAATTAATTAGAAGCATCAGTATGTGCAAAGAGAGTAGTGCATAAATTTAAGTCGAAGATATTATTATTATCATTGGAAGATGATGTCACAATGGATATTGCTAGTTTTCTTCAAGTTGTTAGTAGTGTTCTTGATTTGGTTTTAAGCAAGCAATCAAATACAAATTTTCTACGATACAACGGTTTGTATCAAGTGACATATATATAAGGTAACATTTTGGAAACCTCATCTTGAGGGTGGGTGATTCGGGACTTCCAAGGAACTTGGGTGAAGGGTTTTTAGCTGTTAACGAGCAGAGCCGAATCAAGTATCTTTTTATACAAGTTTGATTCGTTTAGTTCACGAGTTTATTCGTGATCGTTCGTTTAACATAAATTTATGTTCAAACACGGTTCATTTATCAAAGATATCTACAAAATATGATGGAAGCTTTTTTTTGCTGGAACAGATTTGAAAATTTTGGAAATTTTTGCTGGAGGATGATGTGGTGCTCTGGTAGATTTAATGGCATGCTTTCAAATACCCCACAATTACAAGGGTCCTTTATTTATAATTGATCTACCGTGTACCGCACTATATGTACATCATATTAGAATCGACTATATGAAAATTGAATGTGTGAGGCAACACGATTCGTCTTTCATGCGGTCGTTTCTATATGGTGTACCGACATATGTGAACAAGTAAATTAATTGTGGTGTGAATAATAACAATTTATATTGTTTAATAAAAGGCCGTATTTCAAACTGAATAATAAATTGCGTCATTGTTTGTTTGCCGTAGGGCGAAAATAATTGAATTACCCCAGACATTCGTAAACTAAGCTGACGTTTAGGTCCACAATGACTTTTTTTTTAATTTTTTATTTCAGCCCATCATAGTTGACCGTTGAAATCTTATAACTGTTTTGGTAACAGAAGATACGTACTAGTCCATTAAGTGTCACGTTACAACGTCGGGTCATACCTACGTCATTATTTAATGATTTTATCTTTAAATATGTTTCAAGTCGCGTGTAGTATTTCATATGATGCACATAAAACTCTCTACTAAAGAATTCTGTAATAGAATTTTCCGTGTTTCAACTATCATTTCCTCAGATCAGGGGCGGATGATCTATATTAGACAAGACGGGGTTATGTAACCCTATTGAGATTTGAGATTTCTTTTTTTTCTAATATTTAAATGATGTAGTTTTGTTATTAATAACTTTTTTTTACGACACCAAATAAATATATCTTTAGACTCCGATTATTCTACTGAAACAAATTCTTAAATCCGTCCATGTATGAGATTGTTGTTGTTACCAAAGGTCAATGAAAAGGGTCTTAAAAACAAATGTTTTAATGATTATTAATAATTGTATAGGAATGAATTATTTATTAAAATCCCATACTCCATTTGATGCTTATCCTTGACATCTGGCGAGTAAAATACAAAAAAAAAGGTTACTTGTAGGACTTACTACAAGTGTATTCAAGTCTTCACTTCTTTCGTAAGTTGTAGAATGTACGTCTATTATACTTCTTTTGTTTCCATTTAATTAATTTTATCAAATAAACTAACAAATATTAAGAAGTTGAGTTAAGAAGACGAGTTAATATTGACTCCTTACCTATTGCGGGGAACATGGTGAAGCGTAGTTTGGGGGTGGATAGATGTTTAGTGTGTGGCCAAGAGTACGAATCCATGCGGCTCGTGCTTTTCGAGTGTGAGTCAGCCTAGAGATCATCACCTTTTGAGCCACGTGGTGTATGCGGTTATGGCTTTGGATTTTAGGGATTTCTTTATGCAATTGGTAAGAGGGAGGGATGGCGGAGTTTGTTTAGCTGATGTGAAAGATTTGGAAAGCGCGTTGTAGTGCAGGTTTTGATGATCAAGTGGTCTATGTCTCGAGGGTTTGCTCCATGGCTCTTATGGCTGCAAAGGAATTTGGGGAGGAAAGGGGTTGTTTATGTTGAAGTGTGTAAGATGTTAATTATTCACCTTCCCATCAATTTAAATTTTTGGGAGAGATGATAATTTAAAACGGTATCAAAGTGGGGGTCATGGGATCGATCCTTGCTGCCAAGTTGTAGAAGTGTTGGACCTCTTTGTTGGCCATGTGTGCCCTTTATATGCATTTGTGTGTCATGTTGACCCAACTTTTTTATAGGCCCACACTTAAAAGACCGTGTTGAAGTGTTTGAGAGTTTGTGCATTGTTGGCCTTGTGTGTGCCCTTATATACATTTGGACCTCTTTGTTGGCCATGTGTGTGCCCTTTATATGCATTCGTGTGCCATGTTGACCAGGCTTTTTTATAGGCCCACACTTAAGAGGTCGTGTTGAAATGTTTGAGAGTTAGTGTTGGCCTTGTGTGTGTCCTTTATATGCATTTGTGTGCCATGTTGACCCAGTTATTTTTATAGGTTCACACTTGAGAGGCCGTGTTGAAGTGATTGAGAGTTTGTGCATTGTTGGCCTTGTGTGTGCCCTTTATATGCATTCGTGTGCCATGTTAACACAGCTTTGTTATAGATCCACATTTGAGAGAACGTGTTGAAGTGTTTGAGAGATTCTGCACGTGCCTTTGTGTGTCATGTTGGCCCAACCATGCTATTGGTGGGCTTGTTGAAGTGTTTAGGAAATTGTGCAAGTGTCTTTGTGTACTATCTTGGCCCAACCTTGTTATAGGCTCACACTTGATAGGGTGTGTTGAAGTGTTTCGGAGATTGTGCAAATGCCCATATTTGAAGAGGCGTGTGATCTGTTTAGCTATGTTGGCCCAACCATGTTATATGCTCACACTTGAGGAGGTGTGTTGAAGTGTTTGAGAGATTGTGCAAGTGCCTTTTGTACCAAGTTGGCCCAGCCTTATTATAGTCCCACATTTGAGGAGGCACGTTGATCTGTTTAAGATCTTCACCAACTTAAATTTTGAGAGAGATGATAGATCAACAGTTAGAGTTGCTCCTCAAAATTTACGTCATGTCTACACCATCACCATATCACCATATATTTTTTACTTGTAAAAAAATAGAAACAATCACAACAACAAAATGATGTTGGAATTAAAAATATGTTATATACCAATGATGCTCAATTAGAGTAGACCCATTTGGGGCTAAAAATAACTATTACAATGCAACTTTATATTCTCATTTTATGAACTAGTAGTGTGTCGATGGTAGAATTGACGTGGTGCACTCAACAACTCCTTTGTTAAAATCACACATATACGTAGTTAGTTAAGGCTTTGTCTTTTTTCCTCACAAAAAACACAAACGGAATCACTTCATTTAAAGGACAATAAACTCACACGCACACGATGGAGATGCCAGAACCTCAAGGTCTTGAGACATCTATTTAACCACTTGAGCTAAGTGTTATTGGCACTTTGACTTTACAAATGATAAACTTAAATATCATTGAATATAACTAACGCAATTTCTTTTCAATATCTCCTACTATTAAATAGAGGTAAATGGAAAAAAAAACAAGGCAAACTACAATTAAATATATGTAAGAAAAATTAACGTGTGTGAAATGCTTTACGAAAGAAATTTGTAATTACCAACAATAATTACGGAACAAAATAAGAGAAAAAATATTTTGTGAATTATGAAGAAAAAAAAAAACCCTTAGAAACGAGAGCTCTTACAATACAGATATGAATGAAACTTAATTATCAAAAAATAAATGAAGTAGATGTAGAAAAGTAACAAAAAAGAAAACAAATCGAAACGAGTGAATTCACTGTTTTTTTTTTTCGAAACGAAAGGAGGCGGGGATCGAACCCCTGACCTCTCACTAGAGGCCAGGGGTAGTAGACTCCTCAGTACTTCACCGCCAGAGTATGAGCCATGACAAAGTGAATTCACTGTTTTCTTAAGACAACATTACTCCGATAGTGTGCCACAGCTACAACAATTGTCTTCCAAGATACAACGGCTTACGTCCCAAGTTTAACTACCGGCACTTCAAAAACTCGAGCTCTGATAAACTACAAGATGCTCCGACTTCTTTTCGACGCGACTCAAGAACAATACATGCAGAATGTTTCTAGTGGAAAGATGAAATTTTTTGATGATTCAATTCTCATTAATCGAGGTTCTTTACATACTGTGGGGATGTGTTTATACCGCGTTTTCGTGTACCTTACCTCATGAAATTAAGTAGGTGTTATTAATCAGTTTTACTCGTTCTCACACGAGTCCACAAGTTTCCACTTAATTAAGTAGGTCTAATTAATCACGCGTGTTTTTTTTTCTATTCCCACACAATTCCACAAATTTCCACTTAATTAAAAATTAAAATTTTGTTTAATTTCTCAAAGAAATTTTGTCCAAAAACTTTATATTTGTTAACAACTCAAACACACAAACCAAGCCGAGCCGGAATTATGGATCATCAGGGTTCTCCCTTCGGCACAAAAGTGGTTTTGCACCTTAGAACACATCCAAAAGAGCCAACTCAACCCTTAAGTATAAAGCCAAACGCTCTCATTGTGGGAGGGTTGAGTTGATTCGGTTTTCTATTCTAACTACGTACTTTCTTCATGTATTTTTTTATCAACGTTAAGCATTAATTTCTGGGTTAATGAGAAACATAACATATGGGGCACATGGAGATCATAGGTAGGGGTGCACATGGTCCGGTTTTTCGGTTTTTAACCACTTTTAAAACCAAACCATTTTTTATGGTTTCAAAATTTACAAACCAAAACTGAACCATAGCTAGGTAAAACCATTTTATCCGGTCCGGTTTGGTTCGACTTGGTTATGATTTTTAGTCCTCTCTATTTTTACAAATAATTCACTGAAAGAGAATTATCACGGTTCAGCGAATTCATGTCTTCATTCATACAACAATCATACAAGATTCTCATTCTCCATCTACCATACACCATAACTCGAATGTCATTAGGTCCTCTCTCTCTCTCTCTCTCTCTATATATATATATATATATATATATATATATATATATATATATGCGTGTGTACACACAATATTATATTATCATACTTTCCAATTAATTCACTAAAAGAGAATTATCATGCTGTTGATGAATTCAATTTAATGTGTTCATTAATACAACAATCATACAAGATTCTCATTCTCCATCTACCATACAACATAAGTTTCGAATCTCACAAGGTCCTCTCTCTCTCTCTCTCTCTCTCTATATATATATATATATATATATATATATATATATATATATATATATATATATATATATATATATATATATATATATATGCAAGTGTGCATACACAACATTATATTATCATATTTTCCAATTAATTAAGATGATCATATAAAACCTTGTAAACTGTTTTATTTCATCACGCCATACAAGTCATATTAGGATGGGCATCAAACTACGTGTGTGAAATAGTTGATCAAGTGATTAATAGATCATCGATCGAGATATTAGTTATTTTAATATAGTGATAATTGAGGGTGGCGATGAAAAGTCGGTTTCTTTGTAGTCTGCGAGGTAGAGAGTAGAGACAGTGAATTGGTGTGGTGCAAATAAAGAATCATTTAATTATTAGTGTCGATATTCATAGACATATACATACAAACATGTATATATATATATATATATATATCTGGTTCCGGTTTGGTCCGTTTTTTATCATAGAAAACCAAAACCAAATTGTATTTCACGATTTGGTTTTTTACATTACAAAAACCAACCAAAAAACCATGGCTTACACATTTTCCGTTTGGACCGGTTTGGTTCGGTCAGTTGGTTTGGTTTCCGGTTTTTTGTTCACCCCTAATCATAGGTTACCTGATTAAGTAAGAAGGTGGCAACGGGAGAGCCAACCAAGTTTTGAGGGGCTTCATTTATCCTAATTTCCGGTAAGGGATCGAGAGTGGTCGGCTGATGACTCTTATTTCTTTCTGTTTCATCCTTTCAGCTGGGGCCAGTATTTACAAGACAACTTCGGCCACATTTTTTATTTTATTTATTTATTTTAATTTCTTCACAATTTTTTTTTTAATTGAGGAATTTTTTCACAAATTTAACGACCAAATTATCTCCAAAACAATATTTGAGAGCTATTGATTATTCCGTGAGACGTCTTAATTGATGTGAGTCCTGTATATAGAGGGGTTTAAATGAATCAAACGATTCGTAAAAGGGTTGAGTTTGGTTCGAAATATTGCTCAACAAGTTCGGTCGAAATGGTTTGAAACGGTTCGAAATCAAATAGGCTTGATGATGATGCTGAATAATGCACCACCAATAAATCAGGGCCACGTGTAATCTAAGGATGAGCTGTAAAGGGATCGAACGGTCAGAATCGAGTAAAAGATGGTGTTTTGGTGTTTTATTACCGAGTCCAAGAACGTATCTTTGATTCGCTTACGATCCCGCAGTAACGCCCGGGAATCAAGCCTTATGTAGTTATTGGAATGATGTATTTATAGGCACATGCCCTTCTTCTGCCCTAATCTTAGGGCGGTTTGGTCTATTGACATAAATACCCTTTAATGGGCCTTGCCCTCCTGCCCAAGCAACCTGTTGGATGGTGGGCCCGGGTGTCTGGACAGGAAGTCTTGGTCTCGACTCGATGCATACCGACGTGGGCGATCGAGGTAGGACACTTGCAGAATCTGCCGGTTGTTGTAGTCTTTACTGGTGTGTCTCGTATTCGATCCGATGTGGATAATCAACGTAGACTTTTCCACGTGCCGGCTGGACCAATCAGATTATTCCACGTGGAGGGGTGAAATCCCGTATCGTCATAAGCCCCCCAGATCGGAGGGAAACTCATCTCGAGTGTTGATGTCGGATCTGAAAATTTGAATAATCTTTTCAAGACGTGGTTTTGCTTAGGCAGAATACAGCTGTCCTACCAGCCGATGTAGGCTGTTGTCAGGATGACGTCACACTGCACCAGCATTAATGGGTGTAGGAAACGAAGCGTTTTTCATTTGGCCACGTAGGGATTTTGTCCTTGATTCCCGCGTTACATAGCCTATAACTGCCCCCAAATTCGCCCTTTCAAATCATTTAGAAGATTGACAAGCATAAAAAGGAGCCCAAGACTCAGAAGTCTCTCATTTGCCATTTTCTTTCTGCCTTATTCCCTAACCGCAAGTAAGCCCTATTCCTACTTAAATTCTTCTTTGTTGGTTTATTTTCTGCATTTTTCTCGATTCCATGTCTAGTAGCGATAGCGACTCACAAAATAGGGAAGAAGTTGTCGCGGTTGAAGAAGAATCGACGGAGCAAACGGTTTCTGAGCGTCCAACTGCTTCCGGTGAGAGAGCTGCCGGAGAAGAAGGAGGAGAAGAAGAATCATCCTCTCGACCCATTTCTAGACGCCAAACCAGAATGAAGGGCCAAGGGCCGTACGGTTGCATATCTAATCTGACTCAAGAGAAAGCCAAGGCCATCTGTCTAAGATACGGCATCCCGTATTCACCCGAAAACATCAAAGTGTCGCATGGTCAATTCCAATTTGCCTGTGACCCTCCCTCTGGATTCTGCGCCATATACGAGGCGCAATTGAAGGAGGGATTAAGGTTTCCCTTCGACCCGTGTCTCATAGAGGTTCTCCGACATTACAAGATTAGCGTCCCACAACTTGCTCCAAATGGAGTCAGAGCGTTATGGGATTCGTGCTGGCGTGTCGAATCGCCAAGGTTGAGCTCACGGTTCGATTATTCCGTCAATACTATGCAATTCAAGCCTGCAAGATGCGGGGTGGTATACTTTTCAGAAGCGTCCTCTGACGTCGGAATTTGTGAGGAAGGTGACTTCGTCTCAGGGCGAGTGGAAGCCTCAATTTTTCTTTATCCGACACGGGTTGGTGGACATCGACGTCTATACTTGGTTTAACAGGCCCCAGAAATGGCATGACAGGACCCCTGATGGGTGTGGGGCTATCGAGATCGCTCACCCCGACGTCGCAACTCGAAACCTGCATTCCCTATATCCCTTTGCTGATATCGAGACGGCTGGTCCGGGTGCTTATCTGGAACTCGATGAAGATGTTCGAGTGTTGTGTAGGATACTTATTAACTCTGTCGAGCTGCTACACTTCTGTATTTTGTATTTTTTCTGTATCTATTTCTTTTAGATTATGTTCTGATGTCGAATTTTCTCTGTACACAGTGGAATATTTCTCAAAGATGGATGCTCTGGGAAAAATACCCGACCCCAAGACTACAGACCTGAAGAAAATCCAAGAACTGGCCGGCATCAGGTCGAAGACTCCGGCTCGGGCTCCAGTATCTGGTAACATAGTCTCCAGAGGTCAGAGGACTCCGGCTCGAGCCCCAACTCCTGCATCAACGTCGGATATTTTGAGAGATCAACCCGACGAGGCTCAGATGACGGAACAGACTGAGGCGGACCTCGTCCCGAGAAAACGGCAAAAGACGACTGCGGTAAGGCATGAGGTCGGAAAAGAGGCCCGCAATCTCCCTCCTCAGAGCTCAAGTGGTGTCGAGGCTCTCCCTGCCATGAGCCTTGCCGAGATGGAGGCCATGACTCCTGTGGAGCTAAGTGAATATCATCTGAAAATCATTCGAGCGGTAAGTCTTCACTCTTTTAATCGACTGTTTTAACTTAGTGATTTTTGTCAATTTTGGGTCTCGAATTAACCTTGCTGTCTTTGTAGGCTCGGTTAACAACCAAAGTGGCCATAAGCAAGATCGAGTCTCCATCCGCTATTATGGAGGAACAAAAGGAGACCATAGCCAAGCTGACATCCGACATCAAAAAGCAGAAGGCTAAGATCGACAAACTGGATGATCGGCGCGCCAAGCTTGAGTCTGAGTTGGCTACCTCTCGAGATGAATTGTCGAAGGCACGCAAAGATGTATCTGTCAGGGATGCCGAGCTGGCAAAGGTGAGGTCGGAGCTGGCACAGGTGAGGTCGGAGCTTGATGGGACAAAGGCCGAATTGGCGGGGGCAATCAAAGCTCGTACCGATCTTCAATCTCTCCTCGACAGTTTAATGACTCGCATGGAAACTTCTAAACTGGATTTCCTGGCCTCAATGGAGCTTGAAAATGACCTGTCGCTGTTGATGACTTAGGGCATGAAGGAAGGATTCACCATGGCTCTTGACCAAGTCAAAGAAGTCGACCCGAACTTTGATGTATCCACCGTTGTGAAGCCCTATTTGTACGATCCTGAGGCCATTCCTCGTTACGGCCGGTATTTCACAGAGTTCAAGGCTGGTGTTTCCTTATACAACAAATATGTGACCCCTGCTCTGGAGGGAGATGGAGCGGAGAACGTCGAGTCGGAGGGACAAGTCGACCCCAACGCCCCCAGCTCAAATCAGCCAGCTGCTTGACGATTCTCTCTTTGCTGCCACAATTTTTATTGATCTTTTACTGAACTCTTTCATTCGATCTGGTTGTATAACTTTGACATTTTTATTTGTCTAGATGTGTATTTCGTCGATTCGACCTGGGAGATTTGACTTTTCAATTTAACTTTGCACTCTGATTTTTGAATTTCAATCTATGCTTTTTCATTGAATGTGTTTTATCTCTTGTTGCTTAATTGTCTAGGGGGTAGTCTTTTTCGACTTGATTCCCTTGTAGTGTAGACGCTGCCTTGTGGGGTGTAGTCCTTTGGACTTAATTCCCCTATGGCCCCTCTGTTGGGAAATCACTAGTTTAACGCAGAGGAATTTAAAATTTGATTTCCTTTTCTAGATCGTTCTTCGTTTAATGCAATAAACACGTTAAGTAGTTTGACGATTATACCTTAGATGATCTACAAGATCGTCGCTTTGACCGCCAACGGAGAGTAGTTCAATGCGCAAGCCGTCCACGCGTCCGGCCTCTATCGCTAATCCACACGAACCCCTCGCCGGAATCCTCCTTGGATTGCTATCAGAAAAACTCCGGTCGCTAGGACCGGACCTTTTCTTCCTCACAAACTCACTATGGAGCTCTCTATTTTACACAAGAATTATGAAACTCTTGCAATTGTGTTGTACAAAAGAGCTTGACACCCACTTCCTTTTTATAGAGGAGGTGGCGCCCCAAGATGAATAGAAGAGAAGAAAACATTTTTCTAATAAAATAAGGAAAATCAACTAGATTGATTTATCTCTTTAATTATAATTTATTTTTTCAATATCATATATTGATTATAATTATCTTATTACCATAAATCTATTTTTCAAAATCAATTAATATCATATATTAATATTATGGCAATCTTTATTAATTAAAGTGCACAATCCAAGTGTATCTTAAACACATAAAAGTGGCGCCCCATTAGTCAACAAATTGACTTCTGGAATATTCTTTAATTAATCTAATTTGTATATAATTAATATCTTGTATTTTATTTATTCATAATAAATAAATACCACCATATTAATTTACCACTATAACCTTTATAGTCTAGAGATAAACTTTCCTTATTTGGTTATCAACTATAACCGCATTTTAATCCGACTCGATGTTCATATGTGTGTGACCCGATAGGCTTCCGAATATGTTGGCCGTAGACATAAAGTGCAATTTACTAAAATGCCCTTCATACCTAACGATCACGGGATAGCGTCTAGCAACACACCGTGACCCCAATTATCGGAAGAGTCAAAAGCAATGACTACTACCTTTCATGTGAAGCGATTATCGTGTAACTTACAATCCTATCATTTGTAACAATATCCATACGATCGTATCTCTAAGTGTCAATACATTGACGATCGTATCTTATAATCTGGATATCATGCTCTCTCGGAATAACACATTTACTCCCACTTTGCAAAGATTCTCGAGAGCTAGACATTCCTTATAAGAAGACCATTTCGGATATTCGATCCCAATCATAGGATACGCGATTCCCGGACGACCAATCATGTATACTCCGCGATGCTTCAATATCATACCCAATCACTACCGCATGATCGCCCGTGGTTAGGAGAAATCTCAACGAGTGTCAAAGCATGACAATCCACACCGTGATGCCATGAAGACTCGGTCAAAAGGATAATTACACAACCGCCACATAGTGTGACACTTAATGTAAGTGGGTCGGTCCTAACGACGCATTCTACAATACACGTCCACGCACGGTCAAGTGTCTACACTCGATAGACGAGATCTATCCTATCTTCTAAAAGATAGAAGACATCCAATACGTGCTAGTCCGATTATACTATCAATGTCCCATTTGATAATACGTAAGACTAGAGACATTTAAGTACCAACCTTGTTATAGTGATTAGAGATCTCAACAACCATAATCACTATCATGGTTTCTCTATCACAGATTGATACTAGGGACGTTACTATATATATACAACAAATAATATGAAGACAAACAATATATAATAACATAAGTGCCTTTATTAATCATAACAAAGTTATTACATGAACTAAATAGACTGTAAATGACCCGACCCGGTCGGATCCGGTCCAACCCGATTGGGTTTAGGACACCTTTCCAACAATCTCCCACTTGGCCTAAAGCCAATCACCCATATGCCTAAGCCCGTGCAAGTGAACATGTTTCTCATGCTTAGCTTGAGACAATGCCTTGGTTAACGGATCAGCTATGTTATCATCCATGTGGACTTTCTCTATCTTTACATCTCCTCATCTACTATCTCTCTAATCAAGTGATAGCGCCCGTAGCACATGTTTGGACTTACGATGAGACCTTGGTTCCTTTGATCGAGATATCGCTCCATTATTATCACAAATCTGAGGCCTTTGGACCTTCAATGGAGGAACCACACCAAGTTCGAGAATGAACTTCTTCATCCAAGCTCGCTTCCTTTGCCGCCTCCGAGGTCGCTATGTATTTGGCTTCCGTTGTAGAGTCTACGGTGAGTCTCTGCTTGGAACTCTTCCGGCTCACTACTCCGCCGTTAAGCGTGAAAACAAATCAGATTGTGACTTGAAGTCGTCCCTTGTCGGTTTGGAAGCGGCATCGTGTAACCTCGTAATACTAAATCATCATTCCGAAAACCAGGAACATATCCTGAAGTACGTCTCAAGTACTTAAGGATATTCTTGATGACAATCCGGTGACCATCACCTGGATTGGACCGGTACCTACTAGTCATACTAAGAGGGTACGAGACGCTGGTCTTGTGCATAACATGGCATACATGATAGACCCGATTGCCGAAGCATAAGGGACTTTACTCATTTGTGCCCTTTCCTCCTCTGTCTTAGGACTCATTCCCTTTGACAGTAGACCCTTATGTGACATGGGAAGCAATCCTTTCTTGGATTGCTCCATGTCGAATCTCTTCAAACATCTTGTCTATGTAGGTGGATTGCACGGACCAAGCAACCTTTTAGATCTATCTCTATAGATCTTTATTCCTAGAATATAAGTCGCCTCACCCAAGTCCTTCATTGAGAAGTTCTTGGATAACCAAGCTTTGATTGATTGTAACATAGGCACATCATTCCCATGAAGCGTTATGTCATCCACATAAAGCACTAAGAACACAATGGCACTCCCACTAACCTTCTTGTAAACACAGGGCTCATCTTCATTCTTGATGAAATCAAACTGTTTGATTATCTCATTGATGTGTAACATTTATATGATAAAAATTACGATGTTTTATATACGTTATCGACTATTTTTATATAAAATATAAGTAATTATAACAGATAATCTTATAAAATATTAATAGCTATGAATAAATCTAAATACTATAAAAATCTAGTAAAAATGATAAAAAGTTATAAATTTTGTACCGGGTTAAAAACCGGAGTGTCGTGTCAGATTCACGTGGGTATTTACGGTATTTTCTGGACCTTAGGTAAACCAAGACCCAGTGATGACATTTTGTGGAGTAAAATCATATCTTTTGAAGGAATAAAGGAAGTGCCACGAGATTTAAAGTTCAAGTGGATCAATGGTTCGTGACGCCGTATCAAGTTATATTTTCGACGAACAAATGGCCCAGCAAAAAGGCATTTTCTGAAAAAGAAGTCTTCATGGAAGTTATAGATCTCCTCAAGAGCTTTCCAACGCATCTTGAATTATGTCATTTGGAGATCTAGAACTCAAGTTATGATTTTATCAAGTTTCGGATTAAGATTGGAAAAAAATCTATCCGGATCGATCCGATTTACCTCGGATCGATCCGAGGAAATATCATGATTAGACCAGCATGTGGCCCCTGCAGAGAATATCCTGGGATAATATTTTTTATTCCCGGATCGATCCGCCCTTTTCGGATCGATCCGGTTGAGGAAAAGCGCCTATAAATAGAAGCAAACATTGCGAGGCACATAAGGGGTACCAAATATATTTTCTTCACCTCTTTTTAGTAGTAATAGTATGTATATATATAGGCCTTATGCCATAAATAAAGTAGTATCGTTATAATGCTCGAGAAATTATCGAGAAGATCAATGTTGTTGAAGTTGTTGTAGCATCCGGAAGAATACGACACGATTCAATCGTTGTAATCGGGTAAAATTCCTAAAGTATTTATGTTTGTTTTGTCTGTTTATCTTTTCGTATAATGTTAGTAGGCTAAATCTAATAACTAGCCAAAGTTATGTAATCGTTTTATTTCGATCTTTTCGGTAAAGGAATGTTGTCTAAGTAAAATTGAATAAAATTGAGTTAATTGAATCTTTTCCTATTGATAAAGTTTGACTTGAAAGAATTCATAATCTAATTATGAATTGACACCTCGTAATTAAGTTATGAACTCGTTAATAGAAAAACCGGAGGGTAAAATTGGCGAGTGAAAGCGTGACAACGGAACCCGATTTCTACCCGAAGCGGATTTGTCCTAAAAGATGAATCTTATTAAAATTTGTACTCAAGATCGTAATAATGTTAAATTCATCAGTTTAATTGAAACTTAAACCGGAAAGTTGAATCGCCCGGCCTTGACAACCGGAGCCTTTAAATAAAATTGACCGTTTGTGAACGGAATGACTCCTTTTATTCAAAGGTAGAATCGTACTCGGGACACATTCGGAAAAACCGTAATGATTGTGGACTTTGGGTGATGACAATGGACATATGACAATTTCACACACTAATGTGAGGACGAATTGTTAACCTTAGGAGTACACCGTTTCATTTACTCAATTGAACCTAAAGATCGAGCACATTCCATTCCTTTGAAAAGATCGTATAAATCAATTATATAAACTTTGGCTAGTTCTCTAATAATATATTTGGCATCTATATATTTATATCTATATATATACTTTGCAACTTATGCACATCTATATATATTTATATATCTATATATATTATATTAGAATAAATTTTAATTTACGCATTTATTTTATGTTAAGTAAAATAGTAGTTATCTCATGCTATAAAACCGAGATTTAGATTGAGTTAATAATAAATTCTCTTTGGTGTTTAACCACACTTAGAAGAATTACAAAGTTCCACGAGGATACGATACTCGACTCACCATACTAGCACTACTGATTTGACCCGATACACTTTGTCGGTTAAGGGTAGTATTAGCACTAGAAAAGGCCACGTCGGCTTTACGGCGCCGTTGCCGGGAACGACGCTAATTTCTTTTTGTGTCTATGGTTACTACTTATATTAGCTCAAAATTCTAGAGAATAAGTCAACACTTTTCTTATCTCATTTCTAATTTTATTTTCGTCGGTACTTACCTTAAAGGTAAGTTACCAATTTTTTTTCTTCTACTATCAATTTCGTGTTATTTTCTATTTTCGTTAGTTGATGACCGAAGTGGTAAGGCCCCACTCACTCCTTATAAGCTGACATAAACACTTACGAAAGCGGTAAAGTAGAGAAAGCGTGGTCATACTAGTCGAGGAAATCGACGAATCATCTTCAAAAGCAAATACGAGAATCATTTGAAATCGGTGATGAAACACCGAACAAGTGGTGGAACATGCTCTAGGGCATGGACAAAACCTGTTAACCTTAATAATCAAAATAATAATAATAATAGAAATAATCGAATCGGAACGGAATAATCGTAACAACCCAATAAACCCAAGGCCTATCGTGACCAAACCATAAGAAGAAATCGGACTAATAATCCCATACTTTTACCTAATGAAGGAGCGAATAATTTGAGATTAAATCTCATCTTTTGGTTTAATTGGCGCAAGAGCCCAATTCTAGGAGAAGATGATGAAGATCCGCATCATCATCTCTATCTTTTGAAGAAGCTGTGCAATACTGACCCAAAAGTCAAGGTGCTCACAAGGAATTAACAAGGATGACTATGTTTCCTTTTTCTCTAAAAGGGCGAGGCCGAGATTGGTTTATGTCTCTTCCACATCATTCACTTACAAGTTGGGAGGAGATTCAAGCTGAATTTCGAAACAATACTTCACTCCTCTGGGCGGAATTTGGAATTAAAAGTCGAGGTTGCTAATTTTAGACAAGGATACGAAGAAGCGCTTGGGAATGCGTGGGAAAGATTTAAAAATTGTTAAGAGCGTGTCCCGACCATGGTTATTCCTTAGACATGCAAATTCAACTTTTACGTAAGTAAATTAAGAAAAGATTCACGTCTTTGATGTAGACCATGCATGTGGTGGTTCTTTAATGATGAGTGAGGCTCAATTAGTTTACGATGCCATCGAAAAGATTTCCAAAAATAACAAAATGTGGAAAACCGGTTCTAGCACCGAGAAAAGTAGCTTTGCGGGAGAATGTACGTCTAATACGGAAGTTCTAGCACATTTAGAAAATTTGAGTAGGAAATTTGATGGATTACAATGAGAATAAGAACCAAAGTTAGGAAAATAGTGCACCAATCGAATACTCAAATCAGGATAAAATACCACTTAGGATTGAAGAACCGACGGGGATACTCAAGAGAGGAGGTGAGTTTTCTTGAAACATAGAAATTTAAACAATGCTTACTCAAACTCGTTCAATGCTATTAGAAGAGATCACCCTACTTATAGATGGTGCAGAAAACCCTAGCAAGCAAGGACAACCGCCGTATCGGTTTCATATAGGAACTTGAATAATAATCAAGTTTATCAAGAAAACACATCTAATCAGAATTTACAATCATTACCTAGATCCTATCCTCAACATACCACTCAAAGTATACAAGTAACTCAAAGTTCTACTCAACTGCAGAGAGGAGTTGAAAAATGGGAAAAACTAATGGAAAATATGATGGGTGTAGTATCTACTCAAGCTAAAAATATAGAAGCGATGGTGACTTCTATTAGTACGATCACTAAGGACATGAGTTCAATGAAAACATCTATGAGTGGACATGATACCGGGATGAGAACGTAGAAGCCTCATTAAGGAATATGGAAGATCATTTGAGTAGGGAAGGTGAGCGTAATAACAAAGAGACCCCCAGGAGGATTACCAAGTAAACAGAAAGGAACCCAAGAGAGGTAAATGTTGTAATTACGAGAAGTAGGAAGCTCAGAGTGGAAGTAATGGAGTTGAAAACTTTGGGAATAATGAAGTAGAAGATGACTTAGATGGTAAGAATGATAAAACTAAAGATGAACTTGAATTTCTGGATGAGGAAGAAGAAATTATAGACAATTTCTTGAAAAGAAATAAAAGTTCGAACACGAAAGTGAAAGGAAAATTGGGTAAAAATCCTAAGATTAGAAAGATCCCATGGATAAAGATTTAAGGACTTTATTTAAGGAACATGTTAGAATGGAAAATAATGAAAACAAGGATGAAAAGCAGGAAGAAATGAAGGGATCTGAAGTAGAGATTGATTCGAGGAACAATTTAAAAGAAAGAATTCAAGAACTGAAACATGGCGAGTGAGTAATACTCAAGGTTTAAGGAAAAGGAAAGAGAAAGCGACAAAGGGCCAAGGGTCATAGATCTAGAATCTTTACCTTACCCTCCTAAAGATCAAATAAAAAAGGCAAAAGCGATAAGAAGTATGCTCGTTTCCTTGACACTTTTCGTCATATTCAAGTTAATATCCACATTATCGAAGCTCACAGATTAATATACTGCCTATGGAAAGTTTACGAGGAAATTACATCAAACAAGAAAAAATTAGAGGAATATGAGAACATATACCTAAATGAAGAATGTTCATGATTACGCAACATAAGTTACCACCTAAACTAAAAGATCTGGTAGTTTTACCATTCCGTGTGAAATTGGAGGATTTACATTTAAGAAGGTCTTATGTGATCTAGAGCGAGTATAAATCTCATGTCTTATGAGGATTATAGAAAGTTAGGCATAGGAAAGCTTACTAAGATGAAATGACTCTGCAAATGCGAGATAGATCGATTAAGTACCACTAAAGGAATTATAAAGGACATATTGGTTAAAGTAGACAAATTCTATTTTCCAGTAGACTTTGTAGTTATGGAAATGGAAGGCGGTTATTCAAGCACCTCTTATTCTAGGTCGTCCATTTCTAGCTACAGGAAGAACTTTAATCGATGTTGAGAAAGGAGAATTAATCTTAAGAGTCAATGAAGGCGAAGTTACTTTCAATATTTTCAAAGCTATGAATCATGCATCATCGAATCATGTTCTTTTATAGAAGATATTCATTACATCTATGATAATCGATTACCAACTTTTGAAGAATGATTAGAAGAATGCTTAACTCTGTCTATCTATAAAGAAGATGAGGAAGACATTGAAATGAAAGAGATAATTCTTTCTTTAGATACATAAAGTTTTACCTTTAAACCACCATGGCATAAGTACTTGGAATTAGAACTAGAAGGACCGGTTCTTAAATCGTCAATAGAAGATCCGCCAAAGAACACTGGACTTGAAACCATTACCTTTAAATCGAAATATGCTTTTCTTGAAGCGATAATCTATTACCGATTATTATTTCATCAACTTTAACGGAGCAACAAGAAGATCAATTACTTAGAATGTTGAAAAAGCATAAGAAAGCTTTTGGATGGACGATTCTTTGATATTCGAGGTATTAGCCACGAGATTTGCGTTCATAAGATAATTACGAAGGAAGATGCTAAGCCTTGTATTCAACATAGCGCCGCCTCAACCCAAATTTGCAGTTAATTGTTAAGAAAGAGGTCATTAAGCTATTAGAGATGGGAATAATTTTTCCCATATCAGATAGTGAATGGGTAAGTCCAACTCAAGTGGTACCAAAGAAAGGAGGTTTCACAGTGAAAGAAAATGATAGGAATGAATGGATTCCAACAAGAGAAATTACAGTTATCGAATGTGCATTGATTTTAGGAAACTAAATGATCATACTAAGAAAGATCATCATCCACTTCCATTCATAGTTCAAATGTTGGAGCGGTTAAGTGGTCATAAATATTCTTGTTTCTTAGATGGTTATTCGAGGTTATTTCTGATTTTCATTGCGACAGAGGGAGATAGGAGAAGACTACTTTCACTTGTCCTTATGGAACTTTTGCGTATAAAAGAATGCCGTTTGGTTTATGTAATGCTCCACTACGTTTCAAAGATGCATGATGGCTATATTTTCCGATATGGTTGAGAAATTCTGGAAATTTTATGGGCGACTTTAGTGTTTACGGAGATTCTTTTGGTAAATGTTTATCGCACTTAGAAAGAGTGTTTAACGCAGCTGAGGATACCAATTTAATTTTAAAGCCCGGGAAAAATGTCATTTAATGGTATCGGAAGGAATTGTTCTAGGCCATCGAATCTACGAAATAGGAATTGAAGTTGATAAAGCTAAGGTTGAAGTAATTGAAAAATTACCACCCACGATTAATCTAAGGACTCTAAGAGGATTTCTTGGACATGCGAGGATTTTATAGGAGATTTATTGCAGATTTTTCAAAGATAGCAAAGCCTCTAAGTCATTTGCTTGAAAATGAAGTACCTTTTAACCGATAGTAAATGTGAGGAAGCTTTTAGGACCTTAAAAACAAGATTAACTCTTGCACAGTGCTAATAGCTTTTGATTGGAATTTACCGTTTGAGATTATGTGTGATGCCGGTGATTTATTTGTAGGAGCGATTTTAGGACAAAGATATAACAAAATTCTCAAAGCTATTTACTATGCATCTCATACGTTAAATGCGACTCAGCTGAACTATACAACTACTGAAAAGAAGCATTCATATTGTAATTTTTGCCTTAGATAAGTTTAGATCGTATATTGTTGGTTCTAAGGTAATAATTTATCTGAGACCATTCGACTTTGAAGTATTTCTTGAGTAAGAAAGATCTGAAACCACGTCTTCTTAGATGGATTCTCTTACTTTGAGTTTGATATTGAAATTAAAGATAAAAAGGAAGTGAGAATGTAGTAGTGAGATCATCTAAGTAGAATGGAAAATGATGGAGAAAAGGAATAGAAATTAAAGATTCATTTCTGATGAACAACTTTTAGAATAGATACTCCTTCAACCATGCAGTTATTAAAGAATAGAATTCCTTCTAAGGAAATGTCACCTGGTTTGGAGATATCATTAATTACTTAACTTTGTGATTATATTCCGTCTCATTGGACACAGCAAATGTGAAGAAGAAATTCTTTTATGACTTAAAATTTTATTCTTGGGAGGAACCGGACCTTTTCCGTAAATGTTCGGATGGGATAATCGGAAAGTGTGTGCTGATAATGAAATTTTAAGTATTTTATCTTTTGTCATGATCGTGAGGCGGGAGGTCATCATGGAGGTTGGAAAAGCGCTTTTAAAGTTTTACAATGTGGTTTTTATTGGCCTACGCTATATAGAGATGCTTATAAGTATGTCAAATCCTGTGAATCTTGTCAAAAATGGGAAATGTATCTAAAAACATGAAATGCCTATGCAACCTATTCTAGAATGTGAGTTATTTGATGTTTGGGGTATAGATTTCATGGGACCATTTCTATATCTTTTGGAAAAAGATTTATTCTAGTAATGGTAGATTATGTTTGAAATGGGTAGAAATTTGAAGCTCTTCCCACTAATGATACCAAAGTTGTCATACGATTCCTTAAAAGAATATATTTATACGTTATGGCATTCGAGGCTATCATTAGTGATAGAGGTTCACACTTTTGTAATAGACCATTTACCAGGATAATTGAAAAATATGGTGTAACGCATAAGTTAGGAACGCCCTATCATCCGCAAACCAGTGGTCAGGTAGAGGTGTCTAATAGAGAGATCAAAAGAATTGTAGAAAAGGCAGGTGGATTCAAATCGAAAAAAGCAGGCGATTAAACTAGGCGATGCATTATGGGCATATATAGACGACTTTTAAAACACCAATTGGTTGTTCTCCTATAAGTTAGTTTTGGTAAGTCTTGTCATCTCCCAGGTTGAGTTAGAACACCGAGCCTTACAGGCTATTAAATTTTGAATTTCGATCCTAAGGTGTCGGTGATCATAGATTGCTTCAATTGTGAGAACTAGAAGAATTCCGTCTCGATTCTTATGAAAGCGCTTCGAATCTACAAAGGCATACGAAATCTTTTCACGATAAGAGAATCTATAGTCGTGAGTTCCATGTAGGTGATCGAGTGCTCTTGTACAATTCACGTTTAAAGTTATTTTCGGAAAGCTTAAATCAAGATGGGCGAGTCCATTTAAAGTAACGAGTTTACAAATCTGGGTGTTGAACTAAGCGATGGAAATACAACTTTTATAGCCAATGGCCATAGAGTAAAGTTATTTGTGGAAGGAGAAGGAAGGACGCCTTTGAAAGAAGAAATAATGCTACTAAGCGATCCTCCGACAAAGT
This sequence comes from Gentiana macrophylla, assembly GCA_026214975.1. Lineage (NCBI taxonomy): Eukaryota > Viridiplantae > Streptophyta > Magnoliopsida > Gentianales > Gentianaceae > Gentiana > Gentiana macrophylla. The sequence goes on from CM047807.1 coordinate 31,591,995, forward strand.
AAAAAGCAGAGAAATCAAGAAAGCAAAAGCGAGAGAGTTAAACTCGGCCGCATATGCAGTGCTATTTATCTTTACTCTACTTTTATGTGTTTTATTTTTAAAGTAGTTTCGTCTTTTACGGATAGGCGTAAAAGAAGCTGGATGTCTTTTCTAGATAGAATAGGAATTTTTATGTTGCTTTTGAAATTAGGCTTGGATAAAGATGTCGCGTTTAAAATAGAAGCTTGATTTTGAGAAAAACAAGCAATTGTTGAGAGAGATCGATGAAAGAAATTTGTAATGGAAAATCGAGAAGTTCGATAAAGAGAAGGGCAAAGTTTTTAAGAAGGTGTAGAAAATTTGTGGAAAAAGTGAGCATGAAGGAAATGTAGGAAAGCACAACCAAATCCAGGATGAGTGTTTGAATGTTGTTAAGAAGGAGCGATTAGGTGGTTATCCGAAAATCCCGATGGAGATCAAAGGGAAAATTCGACGCCTCATTTCTTAAGGTTAGGTTGATAGAGCGTTACGTCGAACTACGGAAGATTTAGAAGTATTGGAATTAGGACCTCGTGAATTTTGTAATATTTATAAAATTTTTATATAACTTTTGAAAATTTTATAAATAGGATCTTTATGAAATTACTTAAAAGTTTTATAAAGTTTTTATAAAAGTTTTTTTTTTTTTTTGTAGAAGTTTTATTAAGTTTAAAAAAAAAAAAAAAAAAAAAAAAAAAAAAGTGGTCGGATCGATCCGGCTAAACTTGGATCGATCCGGACACTGAAAAACCTAAAAAAGGGGCGGGGTCCCTTCTTCTTCTTCTTCTTTTATTTTTCTCAAACAGCCGCCCCTCCCCTCTTCCCCCCAACTCGAATTTTTTTTTTTTCTTCAAATCATCACACAACATCACCATTAAACTACCCCAACTCTTAAACTTCTCTAATTTGCCTCTACTCTCTTCAAATTTTCATCTAAATTGAAGAATTTTTCAAGGAAGCTTCAACTTTTATTCGTGAAATTTCCATCTTTTCCGCCAAATTTCAACCTTTTTAAGCTTTGTAAGGTAACATTGTAGTCACTTATTTTCTTAATTTCGTTTTTTATTTTTATGCAATTTTTATTTTTCAATTGTTTTGTCACTTACATTTGTCTTTGTTGTTTTGTGTGTTGTTTGTTATTTTGTCATTATCGTAGAATGGCGAATCATGAAAGCTAGTAAAAGCATAAACCGCATATCCTACCCAAATTCAGTTATAGAAACTAGGCCTTTAATGAGAAGAAGAATTGGCGATTAGTTTTGAAAGAACGCGTCTGCTGCAAATGAAGAAAGCATTGAAAAATAAATTTGGGCGAGTGTTTAGTTGCAATAGAGAGGGCTTAGACTTCAAAGATTTGGGAAGGAGGTAAAAGATATTTTTGAAAGGAGGCATTGGATGGAATTAGCCGAGTTTAAGGTCGGGAGAAATTAACACCACCTTAGTAATTGAATTTTATTCTCTGGTAGCAACTTATAATGCTACGGATGAAGGTGAGTTAACCTCTGTCAACACGAGAACTAGGGCGAGTGCCGTTTACTCCTCACATTATTAATGCTATTTATGGTATTCTGATATACCGGAGAATGAGGATTATTATACGATTTGGAATTTGGATGAGCAGGACTTTGATCATATTGTTGCGGTAGCCGAGAATGAGTTAGATCAGCTTGCCGTGGCATGAAAAGCGAGTTTTCCTATGGGAAATGTATCCGGGATATGAAAGCCATTAAAGCGTTTTATTAGTCACACTCTTTACCCGAGTCGGCATTTTACATCTTTTGGTAAAGAGGATTTGTGTATTGCTTGGGCTATAGTTAATGATGTACTGTGGATATAGGCGAGTAATGTGTAGAAGGGCCAAGGAATTTGCCTGGCTGCTAGACTGAGCGATCCACATGCCTTTTCCGTGTTTTATTTCTTCCTTGTGTCGTCGGATAGGAGTCCTTGAGCTCCCAAATGATAATTTGATGATGGTGGATGACACACTTATAGGTCTAGTTTACCACTTAGGCGGGGGAAGAATAAACTTTTGGACCACAACCGTCAACGACCTCACCTACTCCATCCACTCTTGTCCCTCCTTCATCGGTCAAACTCAAACTCAATTTCCGAATACCATCACTTACGACATGTTTCAATCTGTGGCCTATGATGTTCATCGTGCTAATGCCAATATGGCTGTTTTTGCGGAAAGGAATAAATTATAGTGCGAAGATTTACGTCAAGGCATACGAGGTTTATATCAAATGAATATCTTTGCAAAACCCTACCTATGCCGAGATGGATATTCGCAATGCCAAACCCAGCCTTATACCTTGCCGAATTCATTCCACGATGCCACCTCACTCAGATTTCCAACAAATGCCACATTCTTTTGGATTTCAAACTAGTGGTGTAGGAGATTTTTCGGCAAGTACTACGGCGGTGCGACATCGAGAATGGGTGGATGCGGATCATTTGGCCATACCACGGCGAGATGGGGAAGCACTTTTACGATATCACGAGAGAGATGAGCTCGATGGGACTAGATTGTTCGGTGCGGATGTCAACTTATTTTCAAGATCCATCCCAAGAAGCGACCCGTTCTCAAGCTATGCCAAGTTCAAGCCACGTCGAGCTGAGTGATGAAGAGGAGTGATTTTTAAACATTCTATGATTTTGACATTGAAACATTTTATTTTTCGTACAATTTCGTTTTAAGTAAAATTTTAGGTTATTTTGATTTTGGTTGGATTTTATTTTTAATACGATCTTCATGTTTTCGTTACATATTATGGTATTACGCATCGTGTAGTAAAATTTATCGTTATAATAAAATGAAAATGAACCAAAAAATAGGAAGAAAACTTGTCCCCTAGAAAAATCTAAACATTTTACAAGCAAAATCAACTCGTCCGTGAGCGATGTAGTGTTCGGATCGATCCGACCTTTACCGGATCGATCCGACTGAAATAATACCGACGCGACATTACTAGTTCGGAGGCCGGATCGATCCGGCCCTTTCTCGGATCGATCCGGCAAGAAGTACAAGCAGCGAAAAGAGATCTTTTCTACTTTTGCTTGATAGATTTATTTCTATAAAAGGAAAAGCGCTGACCTTGAACTTTGCTCATTCTTTCTTTCCTTCTATATCTAGCTTAGTTTAAATCTCTTTGTCGAAATGTCTAACCGCTCCTCTCCTCGGTTAATAATTACGTACCACATACGCTGATGGTGTGGTTCCCGAAGAGGCATGCCTCTTGTTTTCATAATAACGTCCCGAGACATCTAAATTTCGTCCGTTCTCTATTACGATGGAGAAAGGCTTAGCTCTTGAAAAAATTGATCGGTGGGGCGTAATCTAATCCGAGGTTGCAGGTGGAAAAAGTTGATAAGGACTCAGAGAGGTCGAATAAACATTTCGATTGTTAGAGATTTCTTTGCGTCTCTCGGCGAGATAACGAAATGGTAGCCTCATCTCAACTTATTACGATTAGGGGAATCGTTATTTCATTTTCACGATCATCATAAATCAAATCTATCAAATCCCACCATGTACTTTTGATGAAACCCACACTTGAGTTTCTTTGGGAACTTGGGGATGCGTATAATGTTGTAAATAAATGCTGCGAAGCCTTTGATTCGTGTTTCCGTTGTTTGATCATAACTATGATTCCTCAACTCTACGGCTTTACCCCTCATTTAAGGCGCGTGAAGCGCTTCATTAATTCTCGGATCTATCCAACTAGAGATTTTTATGGGATTTACGGATGATGAGATCTTTCTTTGTTGTATGCATTAAGCGTAGGAGCATACATTGATTGGGGAGTTTTGATTTTTAAGGCGCAATTAATTTTGCGTAGAAAGGCGTAATAGGGAAGACCGCTACCATTTGCACAGGTTATCTCTCACCTTTGTATCCAAGCTGAATCACGTGCACTGAGTTTGCTCTTGGCGAGATTTTTCCATCTCGTGATTCTCGATTAGGATTACTTCGGTGGATACTCCCGGATGTTCATCTACGGTTTGATAATCGGTTAAGTTATGTTGTTAAGTTGGTAGTTGTTTAAATTAGTTGTTTTTTTTTGTGTTGTTGTTACTTTTATTTATAGTTTGTAATAGTGTTTAATATATATGTCATTTTCTTTAATCAAAATAATATATGGTTGCTAAAAATAATAAATAATAATCAAAATCATATAAAATTTTAATTTTATTTGCAAACTACTTTTATTTACTCACTAAACATCGGGACGATGTCATTTTAAGTAAGTGGGGAGTGGAAGTAAGTTAGTAAATAAAAATAAAATTTTCTTATATAAATTTATACTTAATTGCTCAATACTTAGTTTAATTTTCTTGGAACAAAATAATTAGATAGTATATAATTAGTATGAATAAAAACAATATAAATTGGTAAGAATAGATTTTAATTAAGTAAAATAAATTAGATATATTATAAGTATATTATATATGTCAATTTTAGATCTTTATAAGATTTTAAGTATATGTAACTATACATAAATATTATCAAGTAAGTTTCATATGAAATTTTAGCAAATATACTTATATTTATAATGAATTTTTTAGAATAATTTTCTTTGTAAAGCGAAATATGAATATGGAATCGGATTAGGAATGATGAGATTTTGACACCATAAAAATTACCTCAACCTTGATTAGAGTGATCAAGACCTCACTCGATATAGCCATTTTTTTGATCATAACCGACCGCTTGGCTTATTTTGGTCTACATTTCCTAAAAATCCCACGAGTTTATGCGTACTTATGAAAGGAAATGATAGCCTGAAGCTAAGGATGGTGTATCTTGAGGAAAAAAAAAAAAAAAAAAAAAAAAAAAAAAAAGAAAGATATATATATATAAGAGCGAAGCACCATATTTACGAGAGAATTAATCGAATCTGAGGGTATCTTCCTTATCTTTGATCGGCGGATATCGGTAGTAGCTTCCAATGATTTGAGTGCGGTAGGGTGTTATCTAGAAAGCGTCCTATATCACTATGAGGTATAAAGCTCCCGATAAAAATTCGAATCATAAGATCTCAAGAATGATTACGAGTTTAAGAAACCGGACTCGTAATTTTAGATCGAAAGAGTATTACTCCGATCAATCTTGATGAAGCAATGCTTGTAAATTTGATTTTCTACACACCTCACGCTTTTAGTTCTTAATATTGAAAAAAAAAAGAGAGAAAATCTGAAAAATAGTTGGAAAATGAGATATTATTAATCGAAGCTGTTTTTGATCAAGCGTGAAGGTGTAAAATACGCATGATTTGCCTCTTTCTCTTTTTGATTTTTTTAATCTTTTCGATTAACCAATGTCCTATCCTAAAAAGTATTAGCCATCTTGTCAATTACTTGACTTAGTCTTTGATTCCAAATATTTCATATAAGTTGAGATAGGAAAATAATTCTAGAATTTTAATTATATTTATTGAGTAGATTTTGTGAAATTTCATTTGAATAATAGTTGATAAATAATTTATCAAAGTTATCTACACTTTTTATCTTATTAATTTCTAAGAAAGATATAATTAATATGTTTATAATATTGAAATGATATTTTACTAATTTAAAATTTTATCTACCACTTATATTATTTTTATCGTAATTTTTATATATTACGCTTATTTTGCTCGAGGGACGATCAAAGAGCTAAGTGGGGAGTAGTTGATGTGTAACATTTATATGATAAAAATTACGATGTTTTATATCGTTATCGACTATTTTTATATAAAATATAAGTAATTATAACGAGATAATCTTATAAAATATTAATAGCTATGAATAAATCTAAATACTATAAAAATCTAGTAAAAATGATAAAAGTTATAAATTTTGTACCGGGTTAAAAACCGGAGTGTAAGTGTCGATTCACGTGGGTATTTACGGTATTTTCTACGGACCTTAGGTAAACCAAGACCCAGTGATGACATTTTGTGGAGTAAAATCATATCTTTTGAAGGAATAAAGGAAGTGCCACGAGATTTAAAGTTCAAGTGGATCGATGGTTCGTGGCCGTATCAAGTTATATTTTCGACGAACAAATGGCCCAGCAAAAAGGCATTTTCTGAAAAAGAAGTCTTCATGGAAGTTATAGATCTCCTCAAGAGCTTTCCAACGCATCTTGAATTATGTCATTTGGAGATCCGGAACTCAAGTTATGATTTTATCAAGTTTCGGATTAAGATTGAAAAAATCTATCCGGATCGATCGGATTTACCTCGGATCGATCCGAGGAAATATCATGATTAGACCAGCATGTGGCCTGCGAGAGAATATCACAGGATAATATTTTTATTCCCGGATCGATCCGGCCCTTTCTCGGATCGATCCGTTTGAAAAAGCGCCTATAAGTAAGCGAGCATTGCGAGGCGCATAAGGGGTACCAAATATATTTTCTTCAACTCTTTTTAGTAGTAATAGTATGTATATATATAGGCCTTATGCCATAAATAAAGTAGTATCGTTATAATGCTCAGAAATTATCGGAAGATCAATGTTGTTGAAGTTGTTGTAGCATCCGGAAGAATACAAACACGATTCAATCGTTATAATCGGGTAAAATTTCTAAAGTATTTATGTTTGTTTTGTCTGTTTATCTTTTAGTATAATGTTAGTAGGCTAAATCTAATAACTAGCCAAAGTTATGTAATCGTTTTATTCGATCTTTTCGGTAAAGGAATGTTGTCTAAGTAAAATTGAATAAAATTGAGTTAATTGAATCTTTTCCTATTGATAAAGTTTGACTTGAAAGAATTCATAATCTAATTATGAATTGACACCTCGTAATTAAGTTATGAACTCGTTAATAGAAAAACCGGAGGGTAAAATTGGCGAGTGAAAGCGTGACAACGGAACCCGTTTTCTACCGAGGCGGATTTGTCCTAAAAGATGAATCTTATTAAAATTTGTACTCAAGATCGTAATAATGTTAAATTCATCAGTTTAATTGAAACTTAAACCGGAAAGTTGAATCGCCCGGCCTTGACAACGGAGCCTTTAAATAAAATTGACCGTTTGTGAGCGGAATGACTCCTTTTTATTCAAAGGTAGAATCGTACTCGGGACTGTTTCGGAAAAACCGTACTTGATTGTGGACTTTGGGTGATGACAATGGACATATGACAATTTCACACACTAATGTGAGGGACGAATTGTTAACTTAGGAGTACACCGTTTCATTTACTCAATTGAACCTAAAGATCGAGCACATTCCATTCCTTTGAAAAGATCGTTATAAATCAATTATATAAACTTTGGCTAGTTCTCTAATAATATATTTGGCATCTATATATTTATATCTATATATATACTTTGCAACTTATGCACATCTATATATATTTATATATCTATATATATTATATTAGAATAAATTTTAATTTACGCATTTATTTTATGTTAAGTAAAATAGTAGTTATATCATGCTATAAAGCTGAGATTTAGATTGAGTTAATACTTGACTCTTTGGTGTTTAACCACACTTAGAAGAATTACAAAGTTCCCGAGGATACGATACTCGACTCACCATACTAGCACTACTGATTTGACCCGATACACTTTGTCGGTTAGGGGTAGTATTAGCACTAGAAAAGGCCACGTCGACTTTACGCCGCCGTTGCCAGGAAGCAGCGCTAATTTCTTTTTGTGTCTATGGTTACTACTTATATTAGCTCAAAATTCTAGAGAATAAGTCAACACTTTTCTTATCTCATTTCTAATTTTATTTTAAGTCGGTACTTACCTTAAAGGTAAGTTACCAATTTTTTTCTTCTACTATCAATTTAGTGTTATTTTCTATTTTCGTTAGTTGATGACCGAAGTGGTAAGGCCCCACTCACTCCTTATAAGCTGACATAAACACTTACGAAAGGCGTTAAGAGTAGAGAGAAAGCGTGGTCATACTAGTCGGAGTAAATCTGGCGAATCATCTTCAAACAGAAATACGAGAATGGTTGAAATCGGTGATGAAACACACGAACAAGAAATTTGGAACATGCTCTACAGGGCATGGACAAAACCTGTTAACCTTAATAATCAAAATAATAATAATAATAGAAATAATCGAATCGGAACCGGAATAATCGTAACAACCCAAGAAACCCAAGGCCTATACGTGACCAAACCATAAGAAGAAATCGGACTAATAATCCCATACTTTTACCTAATGAAGGAGCGAATAATTTTGAGATTAAATCTCATCTTTTGGTTTAATTGACGCAGAGCCCAATTCTAGGAGAAGATGATGAAGATCGCATCATCATCTCTATCTTTTTGAAGAAGCTGTGCAATACTGACCAAAAGTCAAAGGTGCTCAAAGGAATTAACAAGGATGACTATGTTTCCTTTTTTCTAAAAAGGACGAGCCCGAGATTGGTTTATGTCTCTTCCACATCATTCACTTACAAGTTGGGAGGAGATTCAAAGTGAATTTACGAAACAATACTTCACTCACTGGGACGGAATTTGGAATTAAAAGTCGAGGTTGCTAATTTTAGACAAGGATCTGAAGAAGCGGCTTGGGAATGCGTGGGAAAGATTTAAAAATTGTTAAGGCGTGTCCGACCATGGTTATTCCTTAGACATGCAAATTCAACTTTTCTCGTAAGTAAATTAAGAAAAGATTCACGTCTTGATGTAGACCATGCATGTGGTGGTTCTTTAATGATGAGTGAGGCTCAATTAGTTTACGATGCCATCGAAAAGATTTCCAAAAATAACGAGAATGTGGAAAACCGGTTCTAGCACGGAAAAGTAGCTTTTGCGAGGAGAATGTCGTCTAATACGGAAGTTCTAGCACATTTAGAAAATTTGAGTAGGAAATTTGATGGATTACAACAGAATAAGAACCAAAGTTAGGAAAATAGTGCACCAATTGAATACTCAAATCGAGGATAAAATACCACTAGGGATTGAAGAACCGACAGGATACTCAAGAGAGGAGGTGAGTTTTCTTCAGCAGCATAGAAATTTAAACAATGCTTACTCAAACTCGTTCAATGCTATTAGAAGAGATCACCCTACTTATAGATGGTCTGAAAACCCTAGCAAGCAAGGACAACCGCCGTATCCAGTTTCATATAGGAACTTGAATAATAATCAAGTTTATCAAGAAAACACATCTAATCAGAATTTACAATCATTACCTAGATCCTATCCTCAACATACCACTCAAAGTATACCAGTAACTCAAAGTTCTACTCAACTGAGAGGAGTTGAAAAATGGGAAAAACTAATGGAAAATATGATGGGTGTAGTATCTACCTCAAGCTAAAAATATAGAAGCGATGGTGACTTCTATTGAGTACGAGTCACTAAGGACATGAGTTCAATGAAAACATCTATGAGTGGACATGATACCGGGATGAGAGCGTAGAAGCCTCATTAAGGAATATGGAAGATCATTTGAGTAGGGAAGGTGAGCGTAATAGCAGTGGACCCAGGGAGGATTACCAAGTAACACCGAAAGGAACCCAAGAGAGGTAAATGTTGTAATTCGACGAAGTAGGAAGCTCGAGTGGAAGTAATGGAGTTGAAAACTTTGGGAATAATGAAGTAGAAGATGACTTAGATGGTAAGAATGATAAAACTAAAGATGAACTTGAATTCTGAGATGAGGAAGAAGAAATTATAGACAATTTCTTGAAAAGAAATAAAAGTTCGGAACACTGAAAGTGAAAAAGGAAAATTGGGTAAAAATCCTAAGATTACGAAAGATCCCATGGATAAAGATTTAAGGACTTTATTTAAGGAACATGTTAGAATGGAAAATAATGAAAACAAGGATGAAAAAAGCAGGAAGAAATGAAGGGATCTGAAGTAGAGATTGATTAGAGGAACAATTTAAAAGAAAGAATTCAAGAACACGAAACACTTGGTGAGTAATACTCAAAGGTTTAAGGAAAAGAAAAGAGAAAGCGACAAAGGAGCCAAGGGTCATAGATCTAGAATCTTTACCTTACCCTCACTAAAGATCAAATAAAAAAGGCAAAAGCGATAAGAAGTATGCTCGTTTCCTTGACACTTTTAGTCATATTCAAGTTAATATCCACATTATCGAAGCTCGATTAATATACCTTATGGAAAGTTTACGAAGGAAATTACATCAAACAAGAAAAAATTAGAGGAATATGAGAACATATACCTAAATGAAGAATGTTCATGATTGCAGCATAAGTTACCACCTAAACTAAAAGATCCTGGTAGTTTTACCATTCCGTGTGAAATTGGAGGATTTCTGTTTAAGAAGGTCTTATGTGATCTAGGAGCGAGTATAAATCTCATGTCTTATGAGGATTATAGAAAGTTAGGCATAGGAAAGCTTACTAAAGTGAAATGACTACGCAAATGGCGGATAGATCGATTAAGTACCCTAAAGGAATTATAAAGGACATATTGGTTAAAGTAGACAAATTCTATTTTCCAGTAGACTTTGTAGTTATGGAAATGGAAGACGGTTATTCAGCACCTCTTATTCTAGGTCGTCCATTTCTAGCTACAGGAAGAACTTTAATCGATGTTCAGAAAGGAGAATTAATCTTAAGAGTCAATGAAATGAAGTTACTTTCAATATTTTCAAAGCTATGAATCATGCATCATCGAGAATCATGTTCTTTTATAGAAGATATTCATTACAATCTATGATAATCGAGTTACCAACTTTTGAAGGCAGTTAGAAGAATGCTTAACTCTGTCTATCTATAAAGAAGATGAGGAAGACATTGAAATGAAAGAGATAATTCTTTCTTTAGATACAGAAAGTTTTACCTTTAAACCACCATGGCATAAGTACTTGGAATTAGAACTAGAAGGACCAGTTCTTAAATCGTCAATAGAAGATCCGCCAAAGAACCTGGACTTGAAACCATTACCTTTAAATCTGAAATATGCTTTTCTTGAAACTGATAATCTATTACCGATTATTATTTCATCAACTTTAACTGAGCAACAAGAAGATCAATTACTTAGAATGTTGAAAAAGCATAAGAAAGCTTTTGGATGGACAGTTGCTGATATTCGAGGTATTAGCCCTGAGATTTGCGTTCATAAGATAATTCTGAAGGAAGATGCTAAGCCTTGTATTCAACATAGCGCCGCCTCAACCCAAATTTGCAGTTAATTGTTAAGAAAGAGGTCATTAAGCTATTAGAGATGGGAATAATTTTTCCCATATCGGATAGTGAATAGGTAAGTCAACTCAAGTGGTACCAAAGAAAGGAGGTTTCACAGTGAAAGAAAATGATAGGAATGAATGGATTCCAACAAGAGAAATTACGAGTTATCGAATGTGCATTGATTTTAGGAAACTAAATGATCATACTAAGAAAGATCATCATCCACTTCCATTCATAGTTCAAATGTTGGAGCGGTTAAGTGGTCATAAATATTCTTGTTTCTTAGATGGTTATTCGGAGTTATTCTGATTTTCATTACGGAGGAGATAGGAGAAGACTACTTTCACTTGTCTTATGGAACTTTGCGTATAAAAGAATGCCGTTTGGTTTATGTAATGCTCAAGCTCGTTTCAAAGATGCATGATGGCTATATTTTCCGATATGGTTGAGAAATTCTTGAAATTTTATGGGCGACTTTAGTGTTTACGGAGATTCTTTTGGTAAATGTTTATCGCACTTAGAAAAGAGTGTTACTGCCTTCTGAGGATACCAATTTAATTTTAAGCCGGGAAAAATGTCATTTAATGGTATCGGAAGGAATTGTTCTAGGCCATCGAATCTACGAAATAGGAATTGAAGTTGATAAAGCTAAGGTTGAAGTAATTGAAAAATTACCACCACCCGAGTTAATCTAAGGACTCTAAGAGGATTTCTTGGACATGCGAGGATTTTATAGGAGATTTATTGCAGATTTTTCAAAGATAGCAAAGCCTCTAAGTCATTTGCTTGAAAATGAAGTACCTTTTAACCGATAGTAAATGTGAAGCTTTTAGGACCTTAAAAACAAGATTAACTCTGCACCGGTGCTATAGCTTTGATTGGAATTTACCGTTTGAGATTATGTGTGATGCAGGTGATTTAGGGTATTGTAGGAGGCGTTTTAGGACAAAGATATAACAAAATTCTCAAAGCTATTTACTATGCATCTCATACGTTAAATCTTGACTCAATTGAACTATACAACTCTGAGAAAAGAAGCTGTTGATTGTAATTTTTGCCTTAGATAAGTTTAGATCGTATATTGTTGGTTCTAAGGTAATAATTTATACAGACCATTGACTTTGAAGTATTCTTGAGTAAGAAAGATCACGAAACCACGTCTTCTTAGATGGATTCTCTTACTTGGGAGTTTGATATTGAAATTAAAGATAAAAGGAAGTGAGAATGTAGTAGCGGATCATCTAAGTAGAATGGAAAATGATGGAGAAAAGGAATAGAAATTAAAGATTCATTTCTTTGATGAACAACTTTTTAGAATAGATACTCCTTCAACCATGCAAGTTATTAAAGAATAGAATTCCTTACAAGGAAATGTCACCCTGGTTTGGAGATATCATTAATTACTTAACTTTGTGATTATATTCCGTCTCATTGGACTGCAATGTGAAGAAGAAATTCTTTTATGACTTAAAATTTTATTCTTGGGAGGAACGGACCTTTTCCGTAAATGTTAGGATGGGATAATCAGAAAGTGTGTGCACGATAATGAAATTTTAAGTATTTTATCTTTTGTCATGATCGTGAGGCGAGGAGGTCATCATGGAGGTTGGAAAAGCGCTTTTAAAGTTTTACAATGTGGTTTTATTGGCCTACGCTATATAGAGATGCTTATAAGTATGTCAAATCACGTGAATCTTGTCAAAAATGGAAATGTATCTAAAAAACATGAAATGCCTATGCAACCTATTCTAGAATGTGAGTTATTTGATGTTTGGGGTATAGATTTCATGGGACCATTTCCTATATCTTTTGGAAAAAGATTTATTCTAGTAATGGTAGATTATGTTTGAAATGGGTAGAAAGTGAAGCTCTTCCCACTAATGATACCAAAGTTGTCATCACGATTCCTTAAAAGAATATATTTATACGTTATGGCATTCCGAGGGCTATCATTAGTGATAGAGGTTCACACTTTTGTAATAGACCATTTACCAGGATAATTGAAAAATATGGTGTAACGCATAAGTTGAGCGCCCTATCATCCATGAAACCGGTGGTCGAGGTAGAGGTGTCAATAGAGATCAAAAAGAATTGTAGAAAAGGCAGTGGATTCAAATCGAAAAAGCTGGCGATTAAACTAGAGCGATGCATTATGGGCATATGAAGCGACTTTTAAAACACCAATTGGTTGTTCTCCTATAAGTTAGTTTTGGTAAGTCTTGTCATCTCAGGTTGAGTTAGAACACCCGAGCCTTACAGGCTATTAAATTTTTGAATTTCGATCTAAGGTATCGGTGATCATAGATTGCTTCAATTGTGAGAACTAGAAGAATTCCGTCTCGATTCTTATGAAAGCGCTCGAATACAAGAAGCATACGAAATCTTTTCACGATAAGAGAATCTATAGTCGTGAGTTCCATGTCAGTGATCGAGTGCTCTTGTACAATTCACGTTTAAAGTTATTTCGGGAAAGCTTAAATCAAGATGGGCGGAGTCCATTTAAAGTAATGAGTTTACAAATCGGAGGCTGTTGAACTAAGCGATGGAAATACAACTTTTATAGCCAATGGCCATAGAGTAAAAGTTATTTGTGGAAGGAGAAGGAACCGCCTTTGAAAGAAGAAATAATGCTACTGGCCGATCCTCCAGACAAAGTAAGCGAGAGAAATCAAAAGCGAAAAGCGAGAGGAGTTAAACTCGGCCGCATACCAGTGCTATTTATCTTTACTCTACTTTTATGTGTTTATTTTTAAAGTAGTTTAAATCTTTTACGGATAGGCGTAAAAGAAGCTGGATGTCTTTTCTAGATAGAATAGGAATTTTTATGTTGCTTTTGAAATTAGGCTTGGATAAAGATGTCGCGTTTAAAATAGAAGCTTGAGTTTTGAGAAAAACAAGCAATTGTTGAGAGAGATCGGTGAAAGAAATTTGTAATGGAAAATCAGAAGTTCGATAAAGAGAAGGGCAAAGTTTTTAGAAGGTGTAGAAAATTTGTGGAAAAAGTGAGCATGAAGGAAATGTAGGAAAGCACAACCAAATCCCAGGGATGAGTGTTTGAATGTTGTTAAGAAGGAGCGATTAGGTGGTTATCAGAAAATCCCGATGGAGATCAAAGGAAAGTCGAGCGCCTCATTTCTTAAGGTTAGGTTGATAGAGCGTTACGTCGAACTCTACGGAAGATTTAGAAGTATTAGAATTAGGACCCTAAGTGAATTTTGTAATATTTATAAAATTTTTATATAACTTTTGAAAATTTTATAAATAGGATCTTTATGAAATTACTTAAAAGTTTTATAAAGTTTTTATAAAAAGTTTTTTTTTTATTTTTGTAGAAGTTTTATTAAGTTTAAAAAAAAAAAGAAAAAAAAAAAAAAAGTGGTCGGATCGATCAGACCTAACCCCGGATCGATCCGAACACGAAAAACCTAAAAAAGGGACGAGGTCCACTTCTTCTTCTTCTTCTTTTATTTTCTCAAACAGCCGCCCCTCCCTCTTCCCCCAACTCGAATTTTTTTTTCTTCAAATCATCACACAACATCACCATTAAACTACCCAACTCTTAAACTTCTCACAATTTGCCTCTACTCTCTTCAAATTTTCATCTAAATTGAAAAATTTTTCAAGGGAAGCTTCAACTTTTATTCCGGTAGAAATTTCCATCTTTCGGCCAAATTTCAACCTTTTAAGCTTTGTAAGGTAACATTGTAGTCACTTATTTTCTTAATTTCTTTTTTATTTTTATGCAATTTTTATTTTT